>BNST01002151.1:0-60966 GCA_019650275.1 Xylocarpus granatum
TTTGGGCAGCAGCAGTGTTGGACACATTCGGCAGTGTGTGGGACGAACTTCCGGGAGTGACCGTAACATCCCCATGGCACAACAGAGGCTTCGGGGTGGGGGGGGTTGGCAGTGCACGGGATGAACTTCCGTGAGCGACCGAAACATGCCTGCAGGCGTGGCTGAGGCATTGGGTACTTTCAGCAGTGTGAGGGACGAAACTTCCGGGAACAACCAGAACATCCCCGTGGGCATGGCAAAGGCTTCAGGCAGGTTGGGCAGTGCGTGGGACAAACTTTCAGGAGTGACCAGAACATGCCCGCAGGCTGCGGCGGAGGCATCGGACGTGTTCAGCAGTGTGTGGGATGAACTTCCGAGAGTGACTGGAACATCCCAGCTGGTGCGGCAGAGGCATCGCCCGCTTGGTCAGTGGACGGGACGAACTTTCAAGAGTGACCAGAACAACCCCACCGGCATGGCAGAGGCGTCGGGCTCATTCACCAGTGCACAGGATGAACATCTGGGAGTGACTGGAATATTCTGATGGGTGCAGCAGCAGTGTCGGGTGTGCACGGCAGTGCTCAGGATGAACTACTGGGAGAAACCGGAACAGCCCCGCAGACATGGCAGAGGTGTCAGGCCTGTTCAGCACTACATGGGACGATCTTTTGGGAGTCACCCAAACATCCCCACGGGTGCAGCAGCAGAGGCTTTGGGCACATTGAACAGTGCATGGGATGAACTTTCAGGAGTGACCGGAACATCACGGTGGTGCGGCAGAGGCGTTGGGCTTATTCGGCAGTGCACAGGACAAACTTCCGGGAGTGACTGGAACATCCCCAAGGGCATGGCTGAGGTGTCGGCCACGATCTGTCGGGCATGGGGCAAACATCCTAGAGAAACAAGAACATCCTAACGGGCACAGCAGAGGCATCAGGTGCATTCAGCAGCGCACGAAACGAAGTTGTTGGGGTCCCAATTTTTTCCCCAACTTTTCTACACCTTAGGGGTGAGCACGCCTACTGCAATCCTTCCTAACTTGATGTCCCGTTTGATTCTTGAGTTCTTTTCTTATATTTACATTCCCTAAGCTGTCCTTCGGGTTAACTAATATATAGAAGGATATGTTGGATAGGCAAGACAACTCTTAAACCTATCACAACTTGCCTTGGTTGAAGAAGACAACTCTTAACTTCAACCTTAGCTCTTAATCAAGGAAGACAACTCTTAACCTTGTCTTAAGCCCAAGTTATCTTAAGATAACTCTTAAAAGATAACCGAAATATAAACAAGAATGGAAGCAAGAAGGCTTACCTTTGATTCTTGATTAATGAATGAGAAAATAATGCTGCTACTGCACCCGCAGATATGTTCTGGTCACTCCCAGAAGTTTGTCACACGCCTAACGCCTCTGCCGTGCCTGCAGGGATGTTTCGATTGCTCCCTGGATGCTCGTCCCGAGCACTGCCGAACATATCCAAGGCCTCTGCCGCACGGGGGATGTTCTGTTGGCTCCTGGAAGCTTGTCCCATGCACTGCCGAACACGTCTGAAGCCTCTGCCACACCCGCAGGGGATGTTCTGGTTGCAGCTGGAAGTCCATCCTGTACACTGCCTAGCATGTCCGACACCACGGCCATGCCCATGGGGATGTTCAGATCACTGCCGGAAGTATATCCTGCACACTGGCGAACACACCCAACACCTCTGCGAGCCTGTGGGGATTTTCTGGTCGCTCTGGAAGTCTCCCCCTGCTGCCAAACGTCCCATGCTCTGCCGCACTGAGAGTTCCGTCGCTCCAGAAGCTCTCCTACACACTGTTCAACATGCTGGAAGCTTCTGCTGCGCCTGCAGGGATGCTCCGGCAGCTACCCGAAAGTTCATCCTGCACAGTGCAGATTGCACTCAATGCCTCTGCCGTGTTTGCAGTGATGTTCCTGTCGATCTAGGAAGTTCGCCCCGCATACTGCCAAACAAGCCCAAAGGCTCTACTGTGCCTGTGGGATGTTCCGGTCACTCCCGGAAGTTCGTCCTGTGGACTGCCGAACATGTCCGATGACTCTGCCGAGCCTGCGGGGATTTTCTGTTCATTCCCAGAAGTTCATCTGGCAGACTGGCAAACTCGCCTGCAGGGATGTTCCGGTTGCTTCCGGAAGTTCGTTCTGCACACTGCCAAATGCACCCGAAGCCTCTGCCGTGCCTGTGGGGATGTTTCTGTTTCTCCCAGAAGTTCCCCCCACGCACTGCAGAACGCACCCTACGCCACTGTTGCACCCGCGAGGATGTTCTGGAAACTCCCAGAAGTTCACCCCATGCACTGCCGAATGCACTCATGCGCGGGATGTTCTGGTCACTCCCCAAAGTTCGTCCTGTGCATTGCCGAATGTGCCTGACACCTCTGCCATGCCCACTGGCCATGTTCTGGTTGCTCTCGTAAGTTCTCCTGAGCACTGCCCAATGTGCCCGAAGCCTCTGCCGCACCCGCAGGGATGTTGCGGTCACTCCTAGAAGTTTGTTGTAAACACTGCCAAACACATCCGATGCCTCTGCTGAGCCCGCGAAGATTTTCTGGTCACTCCCGGAAGCTTGTCCTGCACTCTACCCAATGCACCCGAAGCCTCAGAACAGCCCATGTGGATATTCTGGTCACTCCTTGAAGTTCATCCTGCACACAGCCAAACGTGCAGGATGCCACCGACGAGCCTGTGGGGATGTTTTGTTTGCTCCCAGAAGTTCATCCCGTGCACTGCCAAAAGTGCCCAATGCCTCTGCTGTGCCCACAGCAATGTTCTGGTTGCTCCCGAAGTTCGTCCGTGAACCGCCTAGCGCACCCAACCCCTCTGCTGTGCCTGCTGGCATGTTCTGGTCAGTCCAGGAAGTTTTGTCCTGCACACTGCTGAATGCGCCCGAAGCCTTTAACCCGCCCGCGTGGATGTTCTGGTTGCTCCCATAAGTTTGTCCCATGCAATGCCCAATGCGTCCGACAAGCTGCCATGCCCGAAGGTATGTTCCGGTCGCACCCGGAGGTTTGTCCCACGCACTGCAAAGTGCACACGATGCCTCTGCCACACCCACGGTGTTGTTCTGTTCACTTCTGGAAGTTCATCTCACGCACTGCCCAATGTGCCCGAAGACACTATGATGCCCGCGGGGATGTTCCAGTTCATCCTGCTCACTGCTGAATGCATTCGATCCCACTGCCGTGCGCTGCAGTGATGTTTTGGTCGCTCCCGGAAGTTTGTCCTGAGCACTGCCAAATGTGCCGACACCACTCCGCGCCCACCGGATTGTTCCAGTCGCTCCTAGAAGTTCACCCCGAGCACTGCCAAAAGCATATGATGCCTTTGCCGAGCTTGCAGGGATTTTTCAGTCACTCCTAGAAATTCATCCTGCACATGTTGAACATGCCTGAACCCTCTGTCATACGACAGGTATGTTCTGGTCGCTCCTGGAAGTTTGTCCCATGCATTGCCGAATGTGCCAGATGCCTCTGCCATGCCCGTAGGGAGGTTCTGGTCACTCCCAGAAGTTTCGTCCTGCACACTGCCCAATGCGCCCTACCCACAGCTGTGCCGGTCGCTCCCAGAAGCTCATCCCATGCACTGTGCAACATGCCCCACCCAATGCCGCACCAGCGGGGATGTTCCTGTCACTCCTAGAAGTTCATCCCATGCACTGCTGAATGCTCCTGACGCCTCTGCCGTGCCCGCAGAGATGTTCCAGTTGCTCCTGGAAGTTTGCCTTGCGCACTGTTGAACATGTCCGACGCCACTGCCCGTGCCCTTGGGGATGTTACAGTCACTTCCAGAAGTTTGTCCCACACACTGTCAAACATGCATAAAGCCTCTGCCGCATCTGCAGGGATGTTCTAGCTGCCCCCAAAAGACCATCCCGAGCGATGCCGAACGCATTGCACGCATCTGCCAAGCCCATGGGGATTTTTCGATCGCTCCAGCAAATTCATCCCGCACACTACCAAAGGCACCAAATGCTGCTGCCACACCCGCGGGGATGTTCCGGTCTCTCCCGGAAGTTCATCTTGGGCATTGCCAAATGCGCCCAGTGCTGCTGCTGCACCTCTTGGGATGCTCCAGTCGCTCCTGAAAGTTCATCTTGGGCTCCAGAAGCTTGCCGTGCACTGCCGATGCACCCAACACCTCTGCCATGCCTGCGGGGATGTTCCGGTCCCTCCAGGAAGTTTGTTCCATGCACTGCCGAATGCACCCGATGCCTCTGCCATGTCCACGAGGGATGTTCCGGCCGCTCTTGGTAGTTCATGCTGAGCACTGCTGAATGCACCCAGTCCCTCTGCCGTGCCCACGTGAATGTTCTGGTCGCTCCCGGAGGTTTGTCCCTCGCACTGCCATATGCGCCCAAAGCATCAGACGGGCCCATGGGGATGTTCTGGTCGCTCCCGGGAGTTTGTCCCACGTACTGCCCAACACGCTCGATGCCGCTGCTGCGCCTATGGGGATGTTCCAGTCGCTCCAGGAAGTTCATCCCGCACACTGCTCAATGTGCCCGAAGCCTCTGCAAGGTCTGCTGGGGATGTTCTGGTCACTCTCGGAAGTTCATCCCCATGCACTGCCCAAAGTGCCTGAAGCCTCAGCTGGGCCAACGGGGATGTTCTGGTCACTGCCAGAAGTTCGTCCCATGCACTGCCTAACGCACCCAAAGCCTCTGCTGCACCCTTTGGGATGTTCCGGTCGCTCCCAGAGTTTCGTCCCGTGCACTTTTGAACCTGTCCAACTGTATGCCACGTCCATGGGGATGTTCCGATCCATACTGAAAGTTTGTCCCACGCACTACCAAATGCATCTGACACTGCTGCCGAATCCGCAGGTATGTTCTGGTTGTTACCGGAAGTTCGTCCCAAGCACTGGCGAATGCATCTGATGCCTTTACTGCACCCGTGGGTATTTCCAGTCACTCCAGAAGTTCATCCTAGGCACTGCCGGATGGGTCCAATGCCTCTGCCAAGCCAGAGGGGATTTTATGGTTTCTCCCAGAAGTTTGTCCCGAGCACTGCCGAAAGCACCCAATGGCACTGCCACACCTGCAGGGATGTTCCGATCACTCCCAGAAGCTCATCCCGCGCACTGCTGAAACTGCCTGAAGCATCTGCCATACCCGCGGGGATGTTTGGGTCTCTCTGAGAAGTTCGTCCCGTGCACTGCCAAACACGCCCAATGCCTCTCTGCACCTGTGGAGATGTCCCAGTTGCTTCTGGAAGTTTGGGCATGGCAGCAGAGTCAGACACATTTTGCAGTGTGCAGATAAACTTCTGAGAGCGACAGGAACATCCCATCGGCGCGTTGGGCAGTGCACGGGATGAAATTCTGGAAACGTTTGGAACATCCACGCGGAGTGTGGCAGAGGTGTTTGGGTGCGTTCGGCAGTGTCCTGGATGAACTTTGGGCAGTGAGCAGCACATCGCTGTGGGTCCGGCAGCAGCGCAGGTGCGCTTGACAGTGCGTGGGATGAACTTTTGGGAGAGAGTGGAACATCCCCTCAGGCATGGCAGAGGCGTCGGGCGCAGTTTGGCCATGCGTGGGATGAACTTCTGAGAGTGACCGAAACATCCCCGCGGGCCCAGCAGTGGCATCGGACGCATTCGACAGTGCACGGGATGAAGTTCCGGGAGCGACCAGAAGATCCCCGCGGGTGTGGCAGCAGTGTCGGACACACTCTGCAATGTGTGGGATGAACTTCTGGGAGCGACCAGAACATCTCTGTGAGTGCTGCAGAGGCTTTGGGCACATTGTGTAGTGTGCAGGACGAACTTTGAGAGCGACCGTAAAATCACAGCGGGCTCAGCAGAGGCATCAGACGTGTTTGGAAGTGCTAAGGATAAACTTCCAGGAGTGACCAAAAACATCCCTGCAGGCATAGAAGACGCGACGGGCACACTCGCCGTGCACAGGGACAAACTTTCGGGAGTGACCAGATCATCCCCACGGGCTCAGCAGAGGCAGCGAACAAGTTTGGCAGTGCTCGGGATGAACTTCCGGGAGCTACCGAATCATCCCCCCAGGCATGGCAGTGCTTCTGGAGCATTAGACTGTGCACGGGACAAACTTCCGGGAGCGACCGGAACATCCCCGTGTGCAGTAGATACGTCAGGCACATTCGGCAGTGCACAGAACAATCTTCTGGGATTGACCAGAACATCCCCGCGGGCTCAGCAGAGGCATTGGACATGTTTGGCAGTGTGTGGGACAAACTTCGTGGAGTGACCAGAACAGCCCCATGGGGCGTGGCGGAGTGTCGGTGCATTCGGCAGTGCACAGGACAAACTTCCTTGACCACTAGCAACATCCTCGTGGGCATGGCAGTGGCATTAAGCGTGTTCGGCACTGCACGGGACGGACTTCCAGCAGCTACCAGAACATTCCCCTGGGCGCGGCAGGGGCTTCTGGCACATTGGGCAGTGCACGGGATGAACTTCTAGGAGAGACTGGAGCATCCTCATGGGCACGGGAAGGGCATTGGGCACTTCCGGTAGTTTGTGGGTTGAACTTCTGAGAGAGACCAGATTATCCCCGTGGGCGTGACAGCAGCATTGGGCGCATTCAGCAGCGTGCAGGACAAACTTCTGTGACCGATCGGCAGTGCACTGGACGAACTTTTGGGGGCTACCGAAACATCCTTGCAGGCATGGCAGAGGCATTGATCGCATTTGGGAGTGTGCGAGACAAACTTACGGAAGACACTAGAACATTCCTGCAGGCGTGGTAGCTGTGTCGGACAAGTTCGGCAGTGCACGGGACGAACTTCCAGAAGCGACCAGAACATCTCCCAAGGGCGCAGCAGAGGCTTTGAGCACATTGGCAGTGTGCAGGACAAAATTTCAGAAGCAGCCAGAACATCCCTTCAGGCATGGCAGTGGCATCAGGCGTGTTGGGCAGTGCATGGCATAAACTTCCGGGAGCGACAAGAACATCACCACGGCTGCGGCAGAGCTATCGGGCATGTTCGGCTGTGCACAGGATGAACTTTGAGGAGCGACCAGAACAGCACCGTGGGCGCAGCAGCTACATCGGATGGGTTCGGCAGTGTGCAGGACAAACTTTTGGGAGTGACCGGAACATCCCCGGTGGGCATGGCAGAGGCATTGGACGCATTCGGCCATGCATAGGGATGAACTTCCGGGAGCGATTGGAAAATCCCCGTGGGTGAGGCAGAGGCGTTGGGCTCGTTTGGCAGTGTGCCAGATGAACTTCGGGAAGCAACCGGAATAACCCCACGGGCAGCATTCAGCCATGCATGGGACCAACTTCTGGGAGTGACCGGAACATCCTTGCAGGCCCAGCAGAGGCTTCGGGAACATTGGGCCGTGCACAGGACAAACTTCCAAGAGTGACCAGAACATCCCTGCAAGCACGGCTGAGGTGTCGTGCGAATTTGGCAGTGCTCAAGATGACTTTCGGGAGTGACCAGAACATCCCCATGTGTGCAGCAGCAGTGTCGGATGTGTCCAACAGTGAGCGGGATGAACTTTCGGGACTGACTGGATCATCCCCACGGGTGTGGCAACGGCATTGGACACATTTGCCAGGGCACTGGACAAACTTTTGGGAGCGGCCGGAACATCCCTGCCGCCACAGCAGAGGCTTCGAGCGCGTTGGGTGGTTTCGAGAAGAACTTCCGGGAGCGACCTGAACATCCCACAGGCGTGGCAGAGGCATTGGGCAGTTCGGAAGTATGCAGAATGAACTTCGAGGAGCGACCGGAACATCCCCGCGGGCACAGCAGAGGCATTGGGCACGTTCAGCAGTGCGCAAGATGAACTTTGAGGAGGGACCGGAGCATCCCCTGCAGGCGCAGCAAAGCGTCGGGCACATTGGGCAGTGCACCTGATGAACTTCCGTGAGCGACCCAAACATCCCCCCAGGCACGGCAGCGACGTCGTACATGTTTGGCAGTGCAGGGGATGAACTTCCAGTAGCGACCAACCCAAACATCACTGCAGGCATGGCAGTGGCATTTGGTGCATCCGGCAGTGAACGGGACGAGGATCCGGGAGCGACTGTAAAATTGCCATGGGCTCAAGCAGAGGTGTTGGACACGTTTCGGCAGTGCTGCAGACAAACTTCCGGGAACAACCGGAATATCCCCACAGGTGCAGCTGCAGTGTCAGACACATTCGTGTTGAGGACCTTAGGAGGCAAAGGGAGCGTGAGCGAATGCGCGCAAGACGCCAGGCAGCAAGAGAAGCAGAAACAGGCCAGAATGTGCGCGCAACAAGCCTGAACGCAGCAAGCAGTGAAGTACGGCCAGGTTCTGACTCAGTCCTAATTGATTGCTGAAATCCAAGCCAAGAAGAAAATCAGCATTGGCAGCACACGCATGAAGCAATCTGAGCAGGAGAAGGAGATTGACGGCATGAAGAACTCCAGCAGCAGCAGGATGTCAAGGCAGGTTTGACTTCAGCAAGATGTTCACATCAAGGAGAAGTCTTGGAATGGAAGGACACGCCATAATGGAAGTCCTAATCCTAGAAGGAAACAGCAAGAAGAAGTTCAGCAGCTGTAGGAGAGGAGATGAGATAAGGACAGAAAGACTTAGTCAAAGTAGAATTTAGTAGAATTCAAGAAAGACCAAGAATCCCAGTAGGATTAGGAAACAGTGGGATAAGGTCTATCTTGATAATGTTTTAGTTGACTTAGAATACCTTGTTGACTTAGGAAAACATATCCTAAGTGGATAAGGAACCTAAGTACTAGTTAACTTAGGATAAGGCTATCTTAAGACTATAAATACAGCCCATTATTTGTGAGGAGGATATATGCTCCGAATTTTGTATTTTTTCATTCATTAATCAAGAATCAAAGTTAGCATTCTTGCTTCCATTCTTGTTTATATTTCGTTATCTTTTAAGAGTTGTCTTGAGATAACTTGGGCTTAAGTCAAGGTGAAGAGTTGTCTTTCCTTGCTTAAGAGCTTAGGTTGAAGTTAAGAGTTGTCTTCTTCAACCAAGGCAAGTTGTGATAGGTTTAAGAGTTGTCTTGCCTATCTAACATATCCTTTTATATATTAGTTAACTAGAAGGACAGCTTAGGGGACATAAATATAAGAAAAGAACTCAAGAATCAAACGGGACAGTAAGTTAGGAAGGTTTTTAGTAGGCATGCTGACCCCTAAGGTGCAGAAAAGTTGGGGAAAAAAATCGGGACCCCAACAATTCGGCAGTGTGCGTGTGCGGGTGATGAACTTTCGAGAGCAACTAGAACATCCCCTGCTGGCGAGGCAGTGGTGTTGGGCATGCTTGGCAGTGTTCAGGAACATCCCCATGGGTGTGGCAGAGGTGTTGGTCGCATTCGACCGTGAGCTGGGCGTACTTTCGGGAGCAACTGTAACATCCCTGCGGACGCGGCAGCGGCATCGGGTGTTCTTGTCAGTTCACCAGAACATCAGTGCCGGCTTGGCAGAGGCATTGGTCGCATTTGACCATGCGTGGGACAAACTTCTGGGGGCGACTAGAACATCCCTGCAGGCGTGGGATCAGCATTGGGTGCGCTTGGCAGTGCAAGGGATAAAACTTCTGGGAGCGACTGGAAGGCAGCTGCTTCAGGCGTGTTTGGTAGTGCACAGGACGAACCTCTGGGAGCGACCAGGACATCCCCGCTGGTGCAGCAACGGCGTCAGGCACATTCGGCAGTGTGCAGGATAAACTTCCTGGAGCGACCAGAACATCGCCGCGGGCGCTGCAGAGGTGTCGGGCGCATTTGGCACTGCTCAGGATGAACATCAGGGAGCGACCAGAAAATCACTGCAGGCACGGCAGAGGCTTTAGGCACATTGGGCAGTGCATGGGGCAAACTTCCGGGAGAGACCAGAACATCTCAGCGGGTGCAGTAGATGCATTCCACATGTTTCGCAGTGCTTGGGACATTGGCAGTGCATTCCACATGTTCAGCAGTGCCAATGTGCCCATAGCCTCTGCAGGAACTCTTCTTGACATGGACGTGTTACTGCTGCTGGAGTTCTTCTTGATGCGATTGTCCTTCTTCTGCTGGAACTCCTGTTGGTGTGAATGTCTTTCATTAATTAGGATTAAGTCAAATACTGGCCAGGCTTCATTGCTGGGCTGCACACTTGCTGTTGCCATGCTTGTTGTACACATTTTCTGGCCCATGCTCTCCTTTGCCGCCCCATTTTCTGCCCATTGCCTTTCCTGCATACTTAAGTTCTCAACAGCATGGCAGTGCGCGGGACGAACTTTCAGGGAGCAACTGGAACATCCCCGCGGTGAAGCAGCGGCATGGGGCATGTTTGGCAGTGCATGCGACGAACTTTTGGGAGTGACCAGAAAATCACCATGGGCTCGGCAGGGGCATCGGACATGTTCTGCAGTGCTTGGGATGAACTTCTGGGATCAACTGGCACATCCCTGCGGGCGTGGCAGAGGCTTTGGGCCCATTAGGCAGTGCACGAGAAAAACTTCTGGCAGCAACTGTAACATCCATGTGGATGCAGCAATGGCGTCAGACACATTCAACAGTGTACAGGGTCAAACTTTTGGGAGCAACCAGAACATTCCCTCGGAGGCAGGAGGGGCATTGGGCGTGCTCGACAGTGCCGGGGACGATCTTCTGGGAGTGACCGGAATGTCCCCGCAAGTGCGGCAGAGGCATCGGGTGCGTTTGGCAATGCACAGGATGAACTTCCGGGAGTGACTGGAACATCCCCGCGTGTGCAGAGCGACATGGGGCGTGTTTGGCAGTGCATGTGATGAACTTTTTGGAGTGACCGGAAAATCACCACGAGCTTGGCAGAGGCATCGGACGTGTTCTGCAGTGCTCGGGATGAACTTCCTGGAGCAACTGGAGCATCGCTGTGGGTGCGGCAGAGGCTTTGGGCCCATTAGGCAGTGTGCACAAAAAACTTCCAGCAGCGACTGTAACATCCATGCGGATGCAGCAATGGCATCAGACACATTAGACAGTGCACGGTTCAAACTTTTGGGAGCGACTGGAACATTCCCGCGGAGGCAGGAGGAGCATCGGGCACGCTCGGCAGTGCAGGGACGATCTTTCAGGAGTGACCAGAACATCCCTGTGGGTGCAGCAGAGGCGTCGGGTGCATTTGGCAATGCAAGGGATGAACTTCCGGGAGCAACCCAATCATTCCTGTGGGCATGGCAGCGGCGTCAGATAGGTTTGGCAGTGTGCGGGATGAACTTGCGGGAGCAACCGGAACATCCCTATGGGTGTGGAAGAGGCTTTGGACATGTTGGGCAGTGTGCAGGACGAGCTTGCAGGAGTGACCAGAACCTCCCATGGGCGCGAAGAATCTTTGGATGCGTTGGGCAGTGTGCAGGACAAACATCTGGGTGAGACCGAAACATCCCCTGGGCACGGCAGAGGCATCGGGCCCGTTGGGCAGTGTGTGGGACGAACTTTCGGGAGGGACCGGAAGCTCCCCGCGGGCACGTGTTGAGAACCTAAGTATGCAAGAAATGCAATGGGCAGAAAATGAGGCAGCAAAGGAGAGCATGGGTTAAGAAAATGTGCACAACAAGCATGGCAACAGCAAGTGTGCAGCCCAGCAGTGAGGCCTGGCTATTATTTGACTTAATCCTAATCAATAAAGGACATTCACACCAACAGGAGTTCCAGCAGAAGAAGGATTTGCATTGAGAGTCCTAGTCCTAGAAGGATAAGCCAAGAGAAAGTCAGCTGTGTAGAGAATTCTAGTCCAAGTATGAATTCAAGAAAGACCAAGAATCCTAGTAGGATTAGGAAACAGTGGGATAAGGTCTATCTTGATAATGTTTTAGTAGACTTAGAAAAGCTTGTTAACTTAGGAAAAGATATCCTAAGTGGATAAGGAACCTAAGTACTAGTTAAATTAGGATAAGACTGTCTTAGGACTATAAATACAGCCCATTATTTGTGAGGAGGAGATATGCTCCGAATTTTTGTTATTTTCTCATTCAATAATCAAGAATCAAGGTTAGCATTCTTGCTTACTTTCTTGTTTATGTTTTCGGTTATCTTTTAAGAGTTGTCTTGAGATAACTTGGGCTTAAGACAAGGTTAAGAGTTGTCTTTCTTGCTTAAGAGCTAAGGTTGAAGTTAAGAGTTGTCTTCTTCAACCAAGGCAAGTTGTGATAGGTTTAAGAGTTGTCTTGCCTATCCAACATATCTTTATATATATTAGTTAACCCAAAGGACAGCTTAGGGGACGTAAATATAAGAAAAGAACTCAAGAATCAAACGGGACAGCAAGTTAGGAAGGTTTTCAGTAGGCGTGCTGACCCCTAAGGTGTAGAAAAGTTGGGGAAAAAAATCGGGACCCCAACAGCGCAGCAGTGGCATCGAGCGTGTTTGGCAGTGCGTGGAATGAACTTCTGGGAGAGACCAAAACATCCCCACGGGCTCGGCAGATGCATCGGATGTGATCTGCAGTGCTCGGACAAACTTCTGGGAGTGACTGGAACATCCCTATGGGCGCCGCTGAGGCTTCAGGCCCGTTGGGCAGTGTCGCACAAAAAACTTCTGACAGCAACTGTAACATCCATGCGGATGTGGCAATGGCGTCAGACACGTTCGACAGTGCATGGGGCAAACTTTTGGGAGCAACCAGAACATTCCCCCAGAGTCGGGATGGGCGTCAGATGCATTCAGCAGTGCAGAGGATGATCTTCCGGGAGAACATCCCCGTGGGTGCGGCAGCGGCGTGAGGCATGTTTGGCAGTGCATGCGATGAACTTTCCAGAGCGATTGGAAAATCCCCACAGGCTTGGCCAAGGTGTCAGACATGTTTATCAGTGCTTGGGACGAACATCCGGGAGAGACTGGAACATCCCTGTGGGCATGGCAGAGCCTTCGGGCGCGTTGGGCAGAGCACGGGAAAAACTTCTGCAGCGACAGGAACATCCACGCGGATGCGGCAATGGTGTCTGATGCATTCAGCAGTGTGCAGGATGAACTTTCTGGAGCAACTGGAACATCCCCTGCAGAGGCAGGAGAGGCATTGGGCGCATTTGGCAGTGCGGGGGATGAACTTCTGGGAGCGACCGGAATATCCCCGCAGGCGAGGCAGAGGCATTGGACGCATTCTGCAGTGTTCAGGATGAACTTCCCAGAGCGACCGGAACAACCCCGCGGGTGTGGCAGCGGCATCATTTGTATTCAGCAGTGTGCGGTACGAACTTCCAGGAGCGACAGAACATCCCTACAGACACGGTTGTGGGTTGGGCACATGCAGTAGTGTGCAGGACGAACTTCTGGGAGCGACTGGAGCATTCCTGCAGGCTCGGCAGAGGCTTCGGCCACGTTGGGCAGTGCACGGGATGAACTTCTGGGAGCGACTGGAACATCCCCATGGGCGGAGGCTTCCCTCTCAAGAAAGGAGGAAAAGGCGCACAAGTGTTCATCCCAGAAGTTCATCCCGAGCACTACGAATGCATCCGACACCTCTGCTGAGACAGCGGCGATTTTTGGTTGCTCCCAGAAGTTCATCCCGAGCACGGCTGAATGTTTCTGACACTATGCATCGCCTGCAGAGAAGTTTTGGTCACTCTTGGAAGTTCATCTCCGAAGTTCTTCCCACGCATTGCAAAACGTGCCTGATGCGTCTGCCACACCAGCGGTGATGTTTCACTTGCTCCCATAAGTTCATCCCGCGCACTGAAGAACACGCTTGATGCCTCTTCCGCGCCCACGGTAATGTTCCAGTTGCTCCCCTAAGTTTGTACCATGCACTACTGAATGTGCCTGATGCCTTTGCTGCACCCACGGGGATATTCTGGTTGCTCCTGGAAGTTCATCCTCCACACTGCCCAACGTGCCTGATGCCACTGCCACGCCGGCCAGGATGTTTTGGTCACTCCCAGAAGTTCATCCCGTGCACTGCCGAACACACCCGATGGCACTACTGAACCCGCCTGACACCTCTGTGCACCCACAGGGATGTTCCGGTTGCTACCGGAAGTTAGTCCCGTGCAGGACTGAATGTGCCCAACGCCGCTGCCGCGCCTGTGGGGATGCTCCGGTCAGTCCCAGAAGTTCTTTCTGTGCCCTGCTGAACACGTGCAATGCCGCTGCCGCACCTGCGAAGATGTTCCGGTCACTCCCAGATGTTCATCTCGGGCATTGCCGAATGAGTTCGATGCTGCTGCCGTGCCCACGGGAATGTTCCGGTCGCTCCTAGAAGTTCATCCCGTAGACTGCCGAACATGCCCAACGCCTCTGGCTGTGCACGCAAGGATGTTCCAGTCACTCCTTTAAGTTCGTCCCTTCACACTACCAAATGCGTCCAATGCCTCTCCCATGCCTGCTGGGATGTTCCAGTCACTTCTAAAAGTTCGTCCTGCACATTGACGAATGCACTTGTGGTGATGTTCCGGTCGCTCCCAGAAGTTCATCCTGTGCACTGCCGATTGCACCCGATGGCTCTGCCACGGCCGCGGGGATGTTCCAGTCACTCCTGGTAGCTCATCCCGTGCACTGCCCAATGTGTCTGATGCCGCTGCTGCACCCGCATGATTGTTCAGGTTGCTCCCGGAAGATCGTCCTGAGCACTGCCAAACTCACCTGATACCTCTGCCGAACCTGAGGGGTTTTCCAGTCACTCCCGGAAGTTCATGCCAAGCACTGCCGAATGTGCCAAACCCCACTGCCACACCCGCAGGGATGTTCTGGTTGCTCCCAGTAGTTTGTCCCATGCACTGCCAAATGCGTCCGACGTCTCTGCCGCACCCGTGGGGTCCCATTGCTCCCAGAAGTTCACCCCATGCACTACCAAATGCGCCCAATGACTCTGCATGCATGCAGGGATGTTCTGGTCACTCCCAGAAGTTCATCCCTTCACACTGCAGAACACGCCCGATGCCTCTCCCGCATGCTGCTGGGATGTTCCTGTCGCTCCTAAAAGTTCATCCCACACACTGGCAAACGCGCCCAACACAACTGCCTCGCCTGCGGTGATGTTCGGTCACTCCCAGAAGTTCATCCTTTGCACTACAAAATGCACCTGATGGCTCTGCTATGGCCGCAGGGATGTTCCAGTCACTCCTGGTAGCTCATCCCGTGCACTGCCCAATGTTTCTGACGCTGCTGCTGCACCCGCATGGTTGTTCAGGTTGCTCCCGGAAAGATCGTCCTGAGCACTGCCAAACTTGCCTGATGTCTCTGCCAAGCCTGAGGGGATTTTCCAGTCACTCCCAGAAGTTCATGCCAAGCACTGCCAAACGTGCTAAACCCCACTGCCACGCCTGCAGGGATGTTCTGGTTGCTCCTGGTAGTTTGTCCCGCGCACTGCCGAATGTGTCCAACGTCTCTGCTGCACCTGTGGGGTCCCATTGCTCCCGGAAGTTCACCCCATGCACTGCAAATGCGCCCCACGACTCTGCCATGCATGCAGTGATGTTCTGGTCACTCCCAGAAGTTCGTCCCTTCACACTGCCGAACACGCCCAATGCCTCTCCCGCATGCTGCTGGGATGTTCCAGTCGCTCCTCAAAGTTCATTCTGCACACTAACAAATGCACCCAACAGAACTGCCTCACCTGCAGTGATGTTTCTGGTTGCTCCCAGAAGTTCATCCCCACACTGCTCGATGCACCCAACACTACCGCCGCGCCCGCGGGGATGTGCTGGTTGGTCTCAGAAGTTCATTGTGCGCTGCTGAACGTGCCTGATGCCTCTGCCATGCCCGTGGGAATGTTTTGGTCACTCCCGGAAGTTCATCCCAAGCACTGCTGAATTAGCCTGATGCTTCTGCCATGCCTGTGGAATGTTCTGGTTGCTCCTGGAACTTCGTCCTGCACACTGCTGAACATGCCCAATGCCACTGCTGCACCCATGGGGATATTCCATTTGCTCCCGAAGTTCATCTCGCACACTTCTGAATGCACTTGATGCCTCTGCCATGCCCACAGGGATGTTCCAGTCGCTCCTAGAAGTTCATCCCGTGCACTACTTTACGGACCTGAAGCCTCTGCCACGCCCGCAGGGATGTCCCAGTCGCTCCCTGTAGTTCATCCCATGCACTGCCGAATGTGTCCGCCGCCGCTGCCACGCCCGCAGGGTTGTTCCGGTCCCTGCCGCAAGTTCATCCTGAGCACTGCCGAACTCGTACGACACCTCTGCCGAGCCAGCAGGAATTTTATGACCACTCCCCGAAGTTTGTCCCCAGCTGCCGAATGCGCAGGGTGCCATTGCTGTGCCTGCAGGGATGTACCGGTTGCTCCCGAAAGTTTGCCCTGCACACAGCTAATCGTGCCCGATGCCTCCGATGTGCCCACGGGGATGTTCGAGTCGCTCCCACAAATTCATACCGCGCACTGCCAAACTGTTGGGGTCCCAATTTTTTTCCCCAACTTTTATACACCTTTAGGGGTCAGCACGCCTACTGAAATCCTTCCTAACATGCTGTCCCGTTTTATTCTTGATTCTTTCTTATATTTACATCCCCTAAGTTGTCCTTCAGGTTAACTCATATATATATAAGGATATGTTGGATAGGAAAGACAACTCTTAAACCTATAACAACTTTCCGTGGTTGAAGAAAGACAACTCTTAACTTCAACCTAAGCTCTTAAGCAAGGAAGACAACTCTTAACCTTGTCTTAAGCCCAAGTTATCTCAAGACAACTCTTAAAAGATAACTGAAAACATAAAACAAGAATGTAAGCAAGAATGCTAACCTTTGATTCTTGATCAATGAATGAGAAATAACAAAATTCAGAGCATATATCCTCCTCACAAATAATGTGCTGTATTTATAGTCATAAGACAGCCTTATCCTAATTCAACTAGTACTTAGGTTCCTTATCCACTTAGGATATGTTTTCCTAAGTCAACAAGCTTTTCTAAGTCATCTAAAACATGTCTAAAACATTATCAAGATAGACCTTATCCCACTGTTTCCTAATCCTACTAGGATTCTTGGTCTTTCTTGAATTCCTACTAAGACTAGAATTCCTATTTTAACTAAGTCTTTCTGTCCTTATTTTATCTTCTCTCCTACAGCTGCTGAACTTCTTCTTGCCGTTTCCTTCTTGGATTAGAACTTCTGCTGTGGCGTGTCCTTTCTCTCTAAGACTTCTCTTTGGCGTGGTCCTCTTGCTGAAGTAAACCTGCCAAGACATCCTGCTGCTGCTGGAATTCTTCACGCTGTCACTCTCCTTCTCCTGCTCGGATTGCTTCATGCATGTCCTGCCAATGCTGGTCTTCTTCTTGGCTTGGATTTCCACAATTGATTAGGACTGAGTCAGAACCTGGCCGTGCTTCACTGCTTGCGGCGTGCAGGCTTGTTGCGCGCACATTCTGGCCTGTTTCTGCCTCTCTTTCTTCCTAGTGCCTTGCGTGCATTCGCTCACGCTCCCTTTGCCTCCTAAGGTCCTCAACACGAACGCACCTGATGCCACTGCCATGCCTGTGGGGATGACCCACTTACTCTTGGAAATTCATCCCGCGCACTGCCAAACTTGTCCGATGCCACTGTTGAACTTGTCCAACACCACTGCCGCACCCATGGGGATGTTCGGGTCGCTCCTGAAAGTTTGTCCTGTGCACTGCCTAAACTGTTGGGGTCCCGATTTCTTGTCCCAACTTTTCTACATCTTAGGGGTTAGCAAGACTTCTAAAACCTCACCCTAACTTGCTGTCCCATTTAATCTTTGAGTTCTTTTCTTTGATTCTTGTCCCTTAAGCTGTCCTTCGGGATAATTAATGATAAAAGGATATGTTGGATAGGCAAGACAACTCTTAAACCTATCACAACTTGCCTTGGTTGAAGAAGACAACTCTTGACTTGAACCTCAACTCTTAAGCAAGGAAGACAACTCTTCACCTTGCCTTAAGGCCGAGTTATCTCAGGATAACTTTTCAAAGATAACCAAAATATAAACAAGAATGTCAGAAGCTTGATTCTTGATTAATGAATAAAAACTTACAAATTCGGAGCATATGTTTCGTGCTAACAAATAATGGGCTGTATTTATAGTATTGGCCAGCCTTTTCCTAATTTAACTAGCACTTGAGTTCCTTATCTACTTAGGACAAGTTTTCCTAAGTCAATAGTGTTTCCTAAGACAACTAGAACCTTATCAAGATTGACCTTATCCAAAGGTATCCTAATCCTACTAGGATTCTTAAACTTTCTTGATTGTAAAACTCTACCTAGACTAGAAGTCCTATCCTATCTTGTTTCCAACAGCTGCTGGACTTTCTCTTTGTGTATCCTTCTAGGACTAGGACTCTCAATGCGTATCCGTCTGCCCATAGAATTCTCCTTGGCCGTGAGTATCCCATTGCTACTGGAACTCATCATGCGCGTCCTGCTGCTGCTGGAATTCTTCTTGCCTTAGACGTCCTTCTTTAGCTAGAACTTCTCCATGCGTGTCCAACTGTGGCTGGAGTCCTTCTCAGCTTAGATGTCCTTGTTCAATTTGGACAAGGTCAGATTCTGGCCGGGCTTCACTGCTGGGCTAGATGCATGCCGTGTCCAAGCTTGTTGTGCACACGTTCTGGCCCGTAGCTGCCTCTCTTGCTGCTTGGTGCCTCTCTTGCATCCTCCTATGCTGCTCACACTCCCTTTGCCTCCTAAGTTCCTCAACATGAATGTGCCTGTGCCTCTGCTGCACCTGTAGGGATGTTCTGGTCACTCCAGGATGTTCGTCTCAAGCACTGCCAAATGTGGTTGGTGCCTCTGCCAAGCCTGCAGGGATATTCTGATCGCTCCTGGAAGTTCATCCCACGCACTTCCTAATGCACCTGAAGCCTCTGCCGCACCAGTGTGGATGTTCCAGTCGCTCCTGAAAGTTGTTCCATGCATTGCTAAACACGCCTGATGCTGCTGTCGCTCCCAGAATTTTGTCCCATGCACTGCCAAATGTGCCTGGCGGCTCTGCCATGCCCACGGGGATCTTTTGGTCACTCCCAGAAGTTCATCCCATGCATGGCTCAATGTGTCTGATGCCGTTGCCATGCCCGCGGTGATGTGCCGGTTGCTCCTGGCTGTTTGTACTGCACACTGCTCAACGCGCCTGATGCCTCTTTTGCTCCCACAGCGATGTTCCGGTCGCTCCTGGATGCTCATCCCTAGAACTATCGAATGCGGCCAATGCCTCTGCCGTGTCTACAGGGATATTCTGGTTCATCCCAGAAGTTCGTACCACGCACTGCATAATGTGCCGGAAGCCTCGGCCTTGCCCGGGGTGATGTTCCAATACCTCCTGGAAGTTCTCCCACGCACTGCAGATCGTGCTCGAGGCTTCTGCCGCAAAATACAGGGATGTTCCAATTGCTCCCAGAAGTTTGTTCCGCGCTCCACCCAATGTGCTGGAAGCGCCTGCCACGCCCAGGGGGATGTTCCGGTAGCTCCTGAAAGCTCATCCCGCACGCTGTTGAACGCGCCTGACGTCTCTGCCATGCCCACAGGGATGTTCAGGTCACTCCCAGAAGTAAGTCCCATGCACAGCCAAAAGCGCCTAGCATAGGTGCCGTGCCCGCGGGGTTGTTCCTGTCGCTCTCTGAAGTTCATCCCGCACACTGCCTAATGCGCTCGATGCCTCTGCTGCACCCATGGTGATGTTCTGGTCACTCCCAGAAGTTTGTCCTGTGCACTACCCAATGCGCCTGACACCACTGCCACACTGGCCAGGTTGTTCCGGTTGCTCCGGAAGTTCATTCCGTGCACTGCAAAATAGTCCGATGCCGCTGCCATGCCTTCGGCGATCTTCCGGTTGCTCATGGCAGTTTCTCCCATGCACAGCCCAATGTGTCTGATGTCACTGCCATGGTCATGGGGAAGTTGCAGTCGCTCCCGGATGCTCATCCTGGGCAATACCGAACGTATGCGATGCCGGTACTGTGCCTGCAGGAAGGTTTCGATCACTCCAGGATATTCATCTTGTGCACTTCTCAATGTGCCCGAAGCATCTGCTGTGCCTGCATGGATGTTCCAGTCGATCCTAGAAGTTTGTCCCACACATTGACAAACGTGCCCGACCCCGCTGCAGTGCTTGTGGGAATGTTCTGGTCTCTCTTGGAAGTTTGTACTGCAGACTGCCTAACGCACCTGATGCCTCTGCCGCGCCTGCGGGGATGTTCTGGTCACTCACAAAAGTTTGTTCCATGCACTGCCGAATGTACCCGACTCCTCTGCTGTACCCGTGGGTTTGTTCCGGTCGTTCCCGGCAGTTCATCCCACACACCACCAAACGTGCCTCAATGCCTCTGCTGCGCCTGCAGAGATATTCCGATTGATCCTGGAAGTTCGTACCATGCACTACCTAATGCGCCGGAAGCCTCTGCCGTGCCAGGGGGGATGTTCCAATACCTCTCAGAAGTTCATCCCATGCACTACAGATCATGCTTGAGGCCTCTGCTGCACGTGCGGGGATGTTCCAATTGCTCCCAGAAGTTCATCCCATGCTTCGTCCAACATGCTGGAAGCACCTTCCATGCCCGGGGGGTGTTTCGGTAGCTCCTGAAAGTTCATCTTGCATGCTGCCAAATGCGCCGATGTCTTTGCCATGCCCATAGGGATGTTCAGGTCACTCCTAGAAGCACGTCCCGTGCACAGCTGAATTGTTGGGGTCCCGATTTTTTCCCCAACTTTTCTACACCTTAGGGGTCAGCACGCCTACTGAAATCCTTCCTAACTTACTGTCCCGTTTGATTCTTGAGTTCCTTTCTTATTTTATATTCCCCTAAGCTGTCCTTCGAGTTAACTAATATATATAAAGATATGTTGGATAGGCAAGACAACTCTTAAACCTATCACAACTTGCCTTGGTTGAAGAAGACAACTCTTAACTTCAACCTTAGCTCTTAAGCAAGGAAGACAACTCTTAACCTTAACTTAAGCCCAAGTTATCTCAAGACAACTCTTAAAAGATAACCGAAATATAAACAAGAATATGAGCAAGAATGCTTACCTTTAATTCTTGATTAATGAATGAGAAAATAACAAAATTCGTAGCTTATGAGCTCCTCACAAATAATGGGCTGTATTTATAGTCCTAAGACAGCCTTATCCTAATTTAACTAGTACTTAGGTTCCTTATCCACTTAGGATATGTTTTCCTAAGTCAACAAGCTTTTCTAAGTCAAATAAAACATTATCAAGATAGACCTTATCCTTTGTGTCCTAATCCTACTAGGATTCTTGGTCTTTCTTGAATTCCTACTTAGACTAGAATTCCTACTTTATCTTGTTTTCTACAGCAGCTGGACTTCCTCTTGACTTATCCTTCTAGGGCTAGGACTCTCAATAATTATCCTTCTACCCTTAGAATTCTTCTTGTCGCAACTATCCTATTGTTACAGGAATTCATCATGTGTTTCCTGGTGCTGCCTCTCTTGCTGCCTGGCACCTTGCGCATATTCTCTCGCGCTCCCTTTGCCTTCTAAGGTCCTCAACACGAATGCACCCGATGTAGCTGTTGTGCCCGCAGGGTTGTTCCTGTCGGTCTCCAAAGTTTGTCCCGCACACTGCCTAAGATGCTTGATGCCTCTGCCGCACCTGTGGTGATGTTCTGGTCACTCCTAGAAGTTCCTCCAACGCACTGCCCAATGCACCTGATGCCACTGCCATGCCGGCCAGGTTGTTCCAGTTGATCCTGGAAGTTTGTCCCGCACACTGCAAAATAGCCCGACACTGCCGCTGTGCCTGCAGTGATGTTCCGGTCGCTGGTGGAGTTTGTCCCGTGCACAGCCCAACACGGCTGAAGACTGTACCAAGCCTGTGGGGATGTTCTGGTGGCTCCAGGAAGTTTGTCCCATGCACTGCCCAATGTGTTCGACATCACTGTCATGCCTGCGGGGATGTTCTGGTTGCTCCCGAATGCTTGTCCCACGCACTACCAAACGTATCTGATGTCGGTGCTGTGCCGGTAGGAATGTTTCGATCACTTCAGGATATTTGTCTTGTGCACTTCCCAATGCACCCGAAGCATCTGCTGTGCCTGCATGGATGTTCCAGTCGGTCCTGGAAGTTCATCCTGCACACTAAAGAATGTGCCCGACGCCGATGCAGTGCTTGCGGGAATGTTCTGGTTGCTCACAGAAGTTCATCGTGTGCACTGCCTAACGCACCTTATGCCTCTGCCGCACCTGCGGGGATGTTCCGGTCGCTCACAGAAGTTTGTTCCATTCACTGCTGAATGTGCCCGACGCCCCTGCCACACTCGCGGGTTTGTTTCGGTCACTTCCGGAAGTTCATCCCATGCACTGCCAAACGTGCCTCAAGCCTCTGCTGCGCCTGCTGGGATGTTCTCGTTGCTCTCAGAAGTTCGTTCTGTGCACTACTGAATGTTTCCAACACCATGGCCATGCCCATGGGAATGTTCCAGTCACACCCAGAAGTTCGTCCCCCGCACTACACAACATGCCCAAAGCCCCTACCATGTCTGCAGAGATGTTCCGGTCATTCCAGGGAAATTTGTCTTATGCACTGTCGAACATGCCTGATGCCACTACTATGCCTGCAGGAATGTTCTGGTCGCTCTTGGAAGTTCGTCCCACGGACTGCCTAATGCGGTCGATGCCTCTGGTAAGACTGCAGAATTTTTCGGTTGCTCCCAGACGTTCATCCTACACATTGCCGAATGTGACCGACGCCTATGCCATGCCCACGGGGTTGTTCCGGTCACTCCCATAAGTTAAGTCCCCCCACACTGACCGACACGTCCGAAGCCTCTTCCGCTCCCACAGGGATATTCCGGTCACCCCAGGAAGTTCATCATGCACACTGCCACACGTGTCTGACACCACTGCTGCGCCCCTGGGAATGTTCTGGTCACACCTGAAAGTTCATCCCACGCACTGCCAAATGCGGCCCACGCCTCTGCTATGTCTGCCGGGATGTTCTGGTTGCTCTCCTAAGTTCATCCCATGCACTACCGAATGTGCCCGACGCCTCTGCCATGCATGAAGGGATGTTCCAGTCGCTCTCTGAAGTTTGTCCTGCTCACTACCAAATGCGCCAGATGCTTCTGCCGCACCGGGAAGTTCCGGTCTCTCCCAGAAGTTCTTCATGTGCAGTGCCAAATGTGTCTGACACAGCTGCCACGACCGCGGGAATATTCTGGTCACTTCCCAGAAGTTAATCTTGCACACAACGCCTCCGCTGTGCCTGGGCGTCAGGCGCATTTGGTAGCTCGCAGGACGAACTTCTGGGGGGCACCAGAACATCTCTGAAGGCACGGCAGAGTCGTTGTGTATGTTTGGCCGTGCACAGGATGAACTTTTGGGAGCGACTAGAAAATCCCCGTGGGCTCAGCAGAGGCATCGGACGTGTTCAGCTGTGCTCGGGACAAACTTCTGGGAGAAACTGGAACATCCCCATGAGTGTGGCAGAGGCTTTTGGGGCATTGGATAGTGCACGGAATGAACTTCCAGGAGCGACCAGAACATCCCTGCAGGTGCAGCAGCAGCATTGGACATGTTTTTCAGTGCACATGATGAACTTCCAAGCATGGCAGAGGCTTCGGGCGCATTGGGCAGTGAGCGGGAAAGATTTCTTGGAACCTCCGGAACATCCCTGTGGGTGCAGCAGCAAGCGAGCAGAACATTGCCACGGGTCGAATAGCAGTGTCAGGCACGTTCAGCAGTGCGTGGGATGAACTTTTGCAAGTGATCGAAGCATCCCTGCGGGCATGGAAGAGGCGTCTGGCGCATTCGGCCGTGCGTGAGTCGAACTCCCAATAGCGACCGGAACATCCCTGTGGGCCTGGCGGCAGCATTGGATGTGTTCAACAGTGCGCGGAATGAACTTCCAGGGCACATCAGCAGCATTGGACGCGCTCTACAGTGGACAGTACAAACTTTCAGGAGTGACTGGAACATCCCCACTGAGGCTGCAGAGGTTTCAGGTGCATTGGGAAGTGCACGGGATAAACTTCGGGAGCAATGGAAAAATCCCCAGCGGCATAGGCATTGGATGCATTTGGCAGTGCTCGGGATGAACTTGAAGGAGCAACCAGAACATCTCCACAGCGCGGCAGAGGCAGTGTGTGCATTCTGCCGTGCACAGGATGAACTTTTGGAAGCGACCTGATCATCCCCTGCGGGCTTGGCAGAGGCAGCGTACGTGTTTGGCAGTGCTTGGGATGAACATCTGAAAGCAAGCAGAACATCCCTGCAGGTGCGGCAGAGGCACCAGCCGCATTCAGCAGTGCGCGTGGCGAACTTCCGAGAGCGACCAGAACATTCCCGTGGGCGCGGCAGGAGCTTCAGAAACATTCGGCAGTACTCATGGCAAACTTCAAGGAGCAGCCAGAACAACACCGTGGGCAAGGCAAGGCGGTGGGTGCAGCATGCAGGGTGAACTTCCAGGAGCAACCGGATCATCCCAGTGGGCTCAGAAGAGGCGGCGGACATGTTTGGCAGTACTCAGGGACGAACATCCGAGAGCGAACAGAGCATCCCCGCAGGCGTGGCGGAGACATCGTGCGCGTTCAGTAGTGTGCAGGATGAACTTCCAAGAGCAACCGGAACATTCCCGCGGGCACAGTAGCAGCAGCCGACGCCTTTGTTGCGGCCACAAGGAAGCTCCGGTCACTCCCAGAAGTTCATCCCATGTACTGCCCAATGCACCCAAAGCCTCTGGCGCACCCTGGGGGTTGTTCTGATAATCTCAGAAATTCATCCCGCACACTGCCTAACGTGCCCGAATCTCAGACATGCTCACTGGGATGTTCCGGTCGCTCCCAGAAGTTCATCTCGTGCACTGCCAAATGCACCTAAAGCCTCTGCCACACCCACAGGGATGTTCTGGTCGCTCCCGGAAGTTTGTCACAAGCACTACCAAACATGTCCAATGCCTCTTCCGGGCCCACGGGGATTTTCCAGTTTCTCCAGGAAGTTTGTCCCATGCATGCCAAACATGCCCAACATCGCATCTGCACCCGCAGGGGATGTTCCAGTTGCTCCTGGAAGTTCGTCACGTGCTAGTGCGGCCGGAACATCCCAGCAACCAGAACTTCCAGTTGCTTCATGTGTGTTCTGCCAATGCTGGTGTTCTTCTTGGCTTGGATCTCTGCAGTTAGTTAGGACTAAGTCAGAACCTGGCTGTGCTTCACTGCATGCTACATGCAGGCTTGTTGAGTGCACATTCTGACCTGTTTCTGCCTCTCTTGCTGCTTGGCACCTCGTGCACATTCGCTCACGCTTCCCTTTGCCTCCTAAGGTCCTCAACAATTCGGCAGTGTGCGGGACGAACTTTGGCACAATGGGTAGTGCATGAGATGAACTTGTGAGAGAGACCAGAACTTCCCGGCGTGCACGGCAGCAGCATTGGACATGTTTGGCAGTGTGTGGGATGAACTTCTAGGAGCGACCGGAACATCCCCGCAGGTGGGGAAGAGGCTTCGGACACATTGGCTAGTGTGTGAGACAAACTTCCGGGAGTGATTGGAACATCCCTGCTGGTGCAGCAGAGGGGTTGGGCGCATTCGGCAGTATGCAGGACAAACTTACGGAAGCGACCAAGAACATTCCCGTCAGTGCGGCAGCGGCATCAAACATGTTCAGCAGTGCACAGGACGAACTTTTGGGAGCAACCAGAACATCCCCGTGGGCATGGCAGAGGCATTGGGTGCATTTGGCAGTGTGCAGGATGAACTTCCGAAATGACGCAAACATCCACGCAGGCATGGCAGCAGCATCAGGCGCATTGTGCAGTGCACTGGACAAACTTCCACTAGTGACTGGAACATCCCTGCAGGTGTGGCAGAGGCATTTGGTGCATTCGGCAGTGTATGGGATGAACTTCTGGGATAGACTGGAACATCCCTGCAGGAGCGCAGAGGCTTCGGACAGGTTGGATAGTGCATGGGATGAACATCTGGTACATCCCTGCGACCATGGCAGAGGCTTCGGGCTCGTTCACCGGTGCATGGACGAACTTCTGGGTGCGGCCAGAATATCCCCATGGGCACGACAGAGGCATTGAGAGCGTTCGGCTGTGCATAAAGATGAACTTACGGGAGCAACCGGAACATTGCCACAGGTGCGGCAGAGGTGTCGGGTGCATTCTGCAGTGCACTGTATGAATATCTGGGAGAGACCAGAACATCCCCGTGGGCTCAGCAGCAGCATTGGACATGCTCACCAGTCCACAGGACGAACTTTCGGGACCAACCATAACATCCCCACAGACACAGCAGAGGCGTCAGGCGCATCTGGCAGTGCGCGTGATGAATTTCCAGGAGCTACCGGAACATGCCCCCAGTGCACTATCTGGCCAATGTCCTACTAATTTGGCCAACCTCTCGAATTCTTCAAGGTAGCTTTCTAGAGATCCCTCTTGCCTAATCTTGGCAAGCTGTCCCTCATAGTTAGTCATGCTAGACAGGGCCAAATCTGTTCACTAACTCTTGTGTGAACCTTGTCCAGCCTATCCTTCTTCTTTCTTGGCCATAGGTGGCCTTAAGCCAATGCCACCATTGGTTGGCTCTCCCACATAGGTGATAGGATGCAAAATCAACCCTTTCACCTCTTTCAATACCTTGTTTCTCAAAATAAAATTCAGCCTTGGAGATCCATTTGGTTGGATCTCCCTTCTCAAAGGTAGGGAACTCCATTTTTACCTTAGGCCATGTGTAATGGCTTGGGCTGTTGTAGTGCCAATCCTCCCTTCTTGTGGTGCGCCATGGTTCTGCCTCAGGGTGATTCGCACCCTTCTTGGTTGCCATGATGCGGGCCTTCTGTCCAGCACTTCCTCATTGTCGCTATAATCATTGTAGCGATCATGGGGTAGGTGTTCGTTTGGTGAAGTCTCCCTCCTGCTTCCCAAACTCATGCGCCTTTTCCCCCTTTCTTGAGAGGGAAGTTGCTCCTGGTCAGATTCATCCTCATGCACTTGGTGCCATGTGACTTCTGATTGCAGCCTCCTAGATGTTTGTGGTAGGTGGCTGTTTCTGCCCTGCTCGGTTTGGACTTGTTTTCTGGCCACTTGGGGTGTGTCTCTCTTCAATTGTTCAAGAGAATGAATGATAGATGATAGTTGGTGTTTGATATCACCTACCTGGTCATTGATCGCATTCTAGTTCCTCTCTAAGGCAAGGATTCTTCTGCGGTTGGTGACTGAGAAATCTTCCCCAGTCTGTTCCTGTGGTGCGGGTGAATGCTGCCTAGATGACATGGTAACCGTGATGCCTTGCAATTGACTGGTGTCTGTGCTGATTTCTTAACTATAGCACTAATTTGTTGGGGTGATCATGCTATCTCTCAACTGGTGATTGTGCTGACCTCTCAACGAGAGCACCAATTTGTTGGGGTCCTGAATTTTTTCCCAACTTTTATACACCTTAGGGGTCAGCACGCCTACTAAAAACCTTCCTAACTTGCTGTCCCATTTGATTCTTTAGTTCTTTTCTTATCTTCACATCCCCTAAGCTGTCTTTCAGGTTAACTAATATATAAAATGATATGTTTGATAGGCAAGACAACTCTTAAACCTATCACAACTTGCCTTGGTTGAAGAAGACAACTCTTGACTTTAACCTAAGCTCTTAGGCAAGGAAGACAAGCCTTAACCTTTTCTTAAGCCCAAGTCATCTCAAGACAACTCTTAAAAGATAGTCCAGATATAAACAAGAATGGAAGCAAGAATGCTAACCTTGATTCTTGATTAATGAATGAGAAATATACAGAATTCGGAGCATCTCTCCTCCTGACGTATAATGGGCTGTGTTTACAGTCCTAAGACAGCCTTATCCTAATTCAACTAGTACTTAGGTTCCTTATCCACTTAAGATATGTTTTCCTAAGTCAACAAGCTTTTCTAAGTCAACTAAAACATTATCAAGATAGACCTTATCCCATTGTTTCCTAATCCTACTAGGATTCTTGGTCTTTCTTGAATTCTTATTTAAACTAGAATTCCTACTTTAACTAAGTCTTTCTGTCCTTATCTTATCTCCTCTCCTACAGCTGCTGAGCTTCATCTTGCTGTTTCCTTCTAGGATTAGGACTTCCCTTATGCTGTGTCCTTCCATTCCAAGACTTCTCCTTGACATGAACATCTTGCTGAAGTCAAACCTGCCATGACATCCTGCTGCTACTAGAGTTCTTCATGCCATCCATGTCCTTCTTCTACTTGGATTGCATCATGCGTGTCCTGCCAATGCTGCTGTTCTTCTTGGCTTGGATTTCTGCAGTCAATTAGGACAGAGTCAAAACCTGGCCGTGCTTCATTGCATGCTGCGTGTATGCTTGTTGCGCACACATTCTGGCCAGTTGCTGCCTCTCTTGCTGCTTGGTGCCTTGCGCGCATTCGCTCATGCTCCCTTCGCCTCCTAAGGTCTCAACATGAATGTGTTCAATGCTGGCACAACACCCATAGGGATCTTCCGGTCTCTCCCGAAAGTTTGTCCTGTGAACTACCAAACGGGCTCGACACCTCTACCATGATCACGGGGATGTTCCAGTTGCTCCCAAAAGTTTGTGCTGCACGCTGCCAAACGTGTCCAATGCCGCTGCTGTGCACACAGCGATGTTCCAGTTTCTCTTTGAAGTTTGTCTTGTGCACTGTCCAAAGTGCCAGAAGCCTCTGCCATGCCCCAGGGGATGTTTTGGTTGATCCCAGAAGTTCGTCCCATGCACTTCCTAAATGCGCCAAGGCCTCCACCATGCCCACAAGGATGTTCCAGTCGCTCCCAAAAGTTCGTCGTGCTAACTGCCAGGCGTGTTTGACGCTGCTGCCGCCCTAACAGGCATGTTGGGGTTGTCTTGGAAGTTCACCCTGTATACTGCCGAATGCATCTGACACCTCTTCCACGCCTGCAGTGATGTTCTGTTCACTCCCTAAAGTTCATTCTAAGCACTGCCAAATGCACCCGATGCCGCTATCGCACCCATGGGAATTTTCGGGTCCTACCCGGAAGTTCACCCCACACACTGCCCAACGCACCCGAAGCCTCTGCCATGCCTATGGTGATGTTCTAGTCACCCTGGCAGTTTGTCCCGTGCACTGCCCAACGCACCTGAAGTATCTGTCGCACCCGCGGGGATGTTTTGGTCACTCCCATAAGTTTGTCTTGCGTACTGCCGAATGTGCCCAATGCCTCTACCGTGCCCACGGGCATGTTCCCGTCACTCCTAGAAGTTCATTCCGGCCACGGTCGTGTGTCGCCATGCCCACGAGGATGTTCCAGTCGCTTCTGGAAGTTTGCCCCAAGAACAGTTGAACACACCCGACACTGCTGTTGTTCCTGCAGGGATTTTCCGATCACTCCCAAAAGTTCATCCTGTGTACTACCAAACGCGCCTAATGCCTCTACTGAACCTGCGGGGATGTTTTGGTCGCTCCCAGAAGTTCGACCCACACACTGCTGAATGCTCATGACACCGCTGCCATGCCAGCAGGGATTTTTCAGTTGCTCCCGAAAGTTCATCTCCACACTGCCAAATGCGCCCAGAGCCTCTACTTCACCCATGTGGATGTTCAGGTCACTCCCGGAAGTTCGCTCCAAACACTGCCCATTGCGCCCAAAGCATTTTCTGTGCCTGTGGGGATGTTCCGTTCGCTCTCGGATGTTTGTCCTGCGAATTGCCAGACGCACCTAACGCCTCTGCTGGTCCCTCGGGGTTGTTCCAGCTGCTTCATCCCATGCACCACCCAACATGGCCGAAGCCTCTTCTACACCTGTGGGGATGTTCCGGCCGCTCCTAGAAGCTTGTTCCACAAGTTCTTCTACACACTGCTGAATGCACTAAATGCCTCTGCCACGGCCACGGTGATGTTCCGGTCACTCCTCGAAGTTCGTCCCGTACACTGCTGAGCTGTTGGGGTCCCGATTTTTTCCCCAACTTTTCTACACCTTAGGGGTCAGCACGCCTACTGGAATCCTTCCTAACTTGCTGTCCCGTTTGATTCTTGAGTTCTTTTCTTATTTTATATCCCCTAAGCTGTCCTTCGGGTTAAACTAATAGATATAAAGATATGTTGGATAGGCAAGACAACTCTTAAACCTATCACAACTTGCCTTGGTTGAAGAAGACAACTCTTAACTTCAACCTTAGCTCTTAAGCAAGGAAGACAACTCTTAACCTTGACTTAAGCCCAAGTTATCTCAAGACAACTCTTAAAAGATAACCGAAATATAAACAAGAATAGAAGCAAGAATGCTTACCTTTGATTCTTGATTAATGAATGAGAAAATAACAAAATTCGTAGCTTATGAGCTCCTCACAAATAATGGGCTGTATTTATAGTCCTAAGACAGCCTTATCCTAATTTAACTAGTACTTAGGTTCCTTATCCACTTAGGATATGTTTTCCTAAGTCAACAAGCTTTTCTAAGTCAAATAAAACATTATCAAGATAGACCATATCCTTTGTGTCCTAATCCTACTAGGATTTTTGGTCTTTCTTGAATTCTTACCTAGACTAGAATTCCTACTTTATCTTGTTTTCTACAGCAGCTGGACTTCCTCTTGACTTATCCTTCTAGGGCTAGGACTCTCAATAATTATCCTTTTGCCCTTAGAATTCTTCTTGTCGCAACTATCCTATTGTTACAGGAATTCATCATGCGTTTCCTGGTGCTGCCTCTCTTGCTGCCTGGCGCCTTGCGCGTATTCTCTCGCGCTCCCTTTGCCTTCTAAGGTCCTCAACACGAGCATGTCTGATGCTGCTCCCATTCCTGCAGAGATGTTCTAGTCGCTCCCAGAGGTTCATCCTGTGCACTGCCGAACGCACCCGATGCCTTTGCTGCGCCCGCGGGGATGATCTGGTCGCTCCTGGAATTTCATCTTGCACCCTAACAAAGGTGCCTGAAGCCTCTGCCGTGACCACTGGGATGCTCAGGTTGCTCCTGGAAGTTCCTTGCATGCACTGCCCAATGCACTCGAAGCCTCTGCTGCGCCTGAAGGGATGTTCCAGTTGCTCCCAGAAGTTTGTCCTGTGCACTGCCCAACACACCCAAAGCTTCTGCTGCGCCCACGGGCATAATCCAGTCGCCGCCCAAAGTTTGTCATGCACACTGCCAAATGCGCCTGATGCTGCTGCCACATCTGCGGGGACGTTCTGGTTGCTCCCGGAAGTTTCGCCTCGCGCACTGCCGAATGCACCCGATGCCTCTACCATGCCTGCAGGGATGCTCCGGAAGCTCCCAGAAGTTCGTATCACACACTGCTGATGTGCCCAGATGCCGCTGCTGTGCCTGTAGGGATGTTCCGGTCACTTCTGAAAGTTCGCCTCATGCACTGCCAATCGCATCCGATGCCTTTGCCCCGCCCGCGTGGACATTCCAGTCGCAGCCGGAAGTTTGTCCCACACACTAACGAACACACCCGATGCCTCTCCCATGCCCACAGGGATGTTCTGGTCACTCTCAAAAAATCCTCCCATGCACTGCCGAACGTGCCCCACACCTCTGCCGTGCCAGTGGGGATGTCCTAGTCACTCCCTCTAGTTCATCCCTCACGCTGGCCAACATGCCCAAACCACTGCCGCACAAACGGTAGTATGTAACATGCACTACCTCTGTGGCACCCAATACCTCTGTGGCGCATGTGGGGATGTTCCGGTCGGTCCCGGAAGTTCATCCCGCACACTGCCAAACTGTTGGGGTCCCCTTTTTTTCCCCAACTTTTCTACACCTTAGGGGTCAGCACGCCTACTGAAATCCTTCCTAACTTGCTGTCCCGTTTGATTCTTGAGTTCTTTTCTTATTTTATATCCCCTAAGCTGTCCTTCGGGTTAACTAATATATATAAAGATATGTTGGATAGGCAAGACAACTCTTAAACCTATCACAACTTGCCTTGGTTGAAGAAGACAACTCTTAACTTCAACCTTAGCTCTTAAGCAAGGAAGACAACTCTTAACCTTAACTTAAGCCCAAGTTATCTCAAGACAACTCTTAAAAGATAACCGAAATATAAACAAGAATAGAAGCAAGAATGCTTACCTTTGATTCTTGATTAATGAATGAGAAAATAACAAAATTCGTAGCTTATGAGCTCCTCACAAATAATGGGCTGTATTTATAGTCCTAAGACAGCCTTATCCTAATTTAACTAGTACTTAGGTTCCTTATCCACTTAGGATATGTTTTCCTAAGTCAACAAGCTTTTCTAAGTCAAATAAAACATTATCAAGATAGACCTTATCCTTTGTGTCCTAATCCTACTAGGATTCTTGGTCTTTCTTGAATTCCTACTTAGACTAGAATTCCTACTTTATCTTGTTTTCTACAGCAGCTGGACTTCCTCTTGACTTATCCTTCTAGGACTAGGACTCTCAATAAGTATCCTTCTGCCCTTAGAATTCTTCTTGTCGTGACTATCCTATTGCTACTGGAATTCATCATGCATTTCCTGCTGCTGCTGGAATTCTCCTTGGCTTTCATTTCCCCCATTGATTAGGACTGAGTCAGAACCTGGCCGTGCTTCATTGCATGCTGCGTGCATGTTGCTTGTGCGCACTTGCTGGTTGGTTGCTGCTTCTCTTGCTACCTGGCGCCTTGCGCACATTCTCTCACGCATCTACCGTGCCCACGGGGATTTTCAGGTCACTCCCGGAAGTTCGCCCTGTGCACTGCCAATGTGTCTGATGCCGCTGCTGTACCAGCGGGGATGTTCCAGTTGCTCCCCGAAGTTCATCCCGTGCACTGCCGAGCCTGAGGGATGTTTTGGTCACTCCCAGAAGTTCATCCCATGCATTACCCAGTGCACCGGAAGCCTCTGCCGCATGCGTTGGAATGTTCCGGTCGCTCATGAAAGTTTGTCCCACGCACTGCCAAACGTTTGCAATGCCGCTGCCACACCTGACAGGATGTTCCGGCCGCGCCCATAATTTCATCCCACACACTGCCCATCACGCCCGAAGCCTCTTCCTCGCCCACGAGAAAGTTTCTGGTCACTCCCAGAACTTCATTTTGCGCACTGCTGATCATGTCTGACACTGCTGTCATGGCCGTAGATATGTTCAAGTCGCTTCCAGAAATTCATACCATGCTCTGTGGAATGTGCCCAATGCAGATGCCGCGCACGTGAGGATGTTCCGGTCGCTCCTGGAAGTTCATCCTACACATTGCCAAGTGTGTTCAACGCCACTGCCACGGCCCTGCAGGGATGTTCCGGTCGCTCCTGGAAGTTCATCCCATGCAATGCTCAGCACGCCGCACGCCCGCTGCCTCTGCCGCGCCCACGGGAATGTTTTGGATGTTATGGCAAGTTCATCCTGTGCAATTTCCAATGCTTCTGAACCCTCTGCCATATCCGCGGTGACGTTTTGGTCACTCCTAGAAGTTTGTCGCATGCACAGACAAACATGCACGATGCTGCTGCTGTACCCACAGTATTGCACCGGGAAGTTCATCTGGTGCACTGCTGAATGAGCCTCAAGCCCCTGCTGCATCCACGGGGATGTTTCAGTTAGCCCCAGACATTCGTCCCCCGCACAGCCTAATGTGCCTGATGCCGCTGCCGCACCGACGGGGATGTTCCGGTCATTCCTAAAACTTCATCCCACACTTTACCAAACGCGCCAGAAGCCACTGCTGCGTCCATGAGGATGTTCCAGTTGGTCCTGGAAGTTCATCCCGACCACTGCCAAACACGTCCAATGCCTCTATTGAGCCCATGGGGATTTTTCAGTCACTCCCAAAAGTTCATACTGAACACTGCCAAACGTGCCCGATGTCGCTGCCGTGCCAGCAGGGACGTTCCAGTCACTCCCACAAGTTCGCCACGAGCACTGCCAAACAAGCCCGATGTCTCTGCTGATCCTACAGGGATTTTTCAGTTGCTCCCAGAAGTTCATTCTGTGCACTGCCAAATGCGCCCGACACCGTTGCCATGCCTGTACAGATGTTCCAGTTGCTCCTAGAAGTTTGTTCTCCTCACTGCCGAATGCGCCCGATGCATCTACCGTGCCTACAAGGATTTTTTGGTCACTCCTTAAAGTTTATCCCGCACACTGCCAAACTGTTGGGGTCCCCTTTTTTCCCCCAACTTTTCTATACCTTAGGGGTCAGAACGCCTACTGGAATACTTCCTAACTTGCTGTCCCATTTGATTCTTGAGTTCTTTTCTTATATTTCCGTCCCCTAAGCTGTCCTTTTGGTTAACGAATATATATAAGGATATGTTGGATAGGCAAGACAACTCTTAAACCTATCACAACTTGCCTTGGTTGAAGAAGACAACTCTTGACTTCAACCTAAGCTCTTAAGCAAGGAAGACAACTCTTAACCTTGTCTTAAGCCCAAGTTATCTCAAGACAACTCTTAAAAGATAACCGAAAATATAAACAAGAAAGTAAGCAAGAATGCTAACCTTGATTCTTGATTATTGAATGAGAAATAACAAAATTCGGAGCGTATCTTTCTGCTCACAAATAATGGGCTGTATTTATAGTATTGGACAGCCTTATCCTAATTTAACTAGTACTTAGGTTCCTTATCCACTTAGGATATGTTTTCCTAAGTCAACAAGCTTTTCTAAGTCAACTAAAACATTATCAAGATAGACCTTATCCCATTGTTTCCTAATCCTACTAGGATTCTTGGTCTTTCTTGAATTCCTACTAAGATTAGAATTCCTACAATGACTAAGTCCTTCTATCCTTATCTTATCTTCTTTCCTACAGCTGCTGACTTCTTCTTGCTGTTTCCTTCTAGGATTAGAACTTCCATTATGGCGTGTCCTTCCATTCCAAGACTCCTCCTTGACATGAACATCTTGCTGAAGTCAAACCTGCCATGACGTCCTGCTGCTGCTGGAGTTCTTCATGTCGTCAATCTCCTTCTCCTGCTCGGATTGCTTCATGCGTGTCCTGCCAATGCTGGTCTTCTTCTTGGCTTGGATTTCCACAATCAATTAGGACTGAGTCAGAACCTGGCCGTGCTTCACTGCTTGCTGTGTGCAGGCTTGTTGCACGCACATTCTGGCCTGTTTCTACCTCTCTTGCTGCTTGGCACCTTGCGTGCATTCGCTCACGCTCCCTTTTCCTCCTAAGGTCCTCAACAATCCCCCTTTCTTGGAGACTCACCTTGTCCTCAAGGTGGAAATTAGGGAAACGTTGCTGGATATCGTCATAGTCTTTCCATGTTGCTTCATCCTTGGGCGAATGACTCCACCATATGAGTACTCTCCATATTGGCCTTCTATTGCGCCATAGCTTACTATGCAAAATCCTAATGCTTCCTTTGGGTGCTGCCCCAGGTGATCTTCCCTGAAAACATCGGGCAGTCCCTCATTCACTTGTCTCACATCTCCTATCTTTTTTCTCAACAATGAAATGTGAAACACTGGATGTAATTTGGAGTTTAATGGTAGTCTTAGGCGATAAGCTACTGCTCCAATTCGCTCTACTACCTCATATGGTCCAAAGTACTTCTAGCCAGCTTCGCTGTAGTTGGCTTTCCAGCCTTTATTTTCCTCCTAGGGTGGATCTTAAGATAGACATAGTCACCTACCTTAAATTCCACTTCCTTCCTCCCTTTATCCGCTTGTCTCTTCATTCGGTCCCTTGCTTTCTCAAGCTCATGCTTGAGTTTCTTCAAGACCTCTTCTCTTGATTGAAGTGTGACATCCACTTCATGTATGCTGCTGTTCCCCATGGTATAACTTGACATTCCCAGGGGTATTCTTCCATATACTGCTTGATATGGTGACATCTTGATTGCCGCATGATAGGTAGTATTATACCACAGTTCTGCCCTATGGCATGTACTCCTCCCAATTGTTTTGATGATCATGGCAAAAGCATCTTAAATACTGTTCTAGAGTTTGATTGGTTACCTCACTTTGTCCATCTGTTTGTGGATGAAAGGCAGATGAGGTGACCAAGTTGCTGCCGAGCTGTGTGAAGAGCTCCTTCCAAAATTTGCTCATGAAAGACAGTGTCTCTATCAGACAGCATTGTCCTGTATGCCATGAGTCTTACATCTTGGTACTCTTTTGCCAGGTGCATTGATCATCCACTACGGTTAATATCACCATATAACCCTTGCTGTTGGGCATTCCTATGATGAAGTCCATTGTTAAGTCTTCCCAAAACCTGTCATGGTATTGGTAAAGGCTGTAACAACCCCTTTGTCTTGCCACCTTCTGGTTTGGTGCACTGACAAACATCACATTCCTAGACTAGCTTTTTGATTTCAGCCTTAAGTCCTTCCCACCAAAAGAATAGCTTGATCCACATGTAAGTACGGAACCATCCTGAATGTCCTCCTTCCCGTGAGTTGTGGAAGTGATTCAAGATCTTTCCTCTTAGTCCCTGGTATGTTTGGTACATACACCTGCTGGTTGTGCCAAATATATCCATTTTTAAGGGTGAATTTACTAACCTTAGAGTCAAAATTCTTGATCTTCTCATGAGCTCTTGGCTTTGAGGGTCAATTTCTATTGCCTCCTTGATTTCTGTCCATACATTCCACTCTGCTCAGCTGATGGCAGTGAGGCATGCGTCATTAGGCTCACATGCTGTCCACAATGCTTGACCTCCATTGCTTCTGGACAATGCATCTGCCACCTTGTTTTCCCTTGCCTGGTTTGTAGATTATTTCATACTCATATCCCAGCAACTTGACAAGGAACTTTTGCTACTCTGGGGTGGTAATTTTCTGCTCCATGAGGCTTCTCAAGGGTTGTTGATCTGTAATGATCAGGAATTTCCTCCCAAGAAGGTAAGGTCGCCATACCTTGACTGCATGGATGATGGCCAACATCTCCTTGGCGTATACTGACCATTCCTTCTTCATGGGCCCTAAGACTCTGCTCATGTATGCAATAGGTCTTCCGGCTTGACTGAGGACAGCACCTATTCCATCTTGACATGCGTCAGTGTGAAGCTCGAAGGTTTGGTTGAAGTCGGGCAGTGCTAACACTGGGGTCTCACACATAGCTTGCTTCAACAACTTGAATGCATCTTCACTCTTCTCTGTCCATAGGAATCTCGTCCTTCTTCAGCAAGTCCATTAATGGTTTTGCTATGGCACCGTATTTGCAAACAAATCGCGGTAATAGCCTGTTAAACCTAGAAATCCTCTAAGTTCTTTGACATTCTTAGGAGTTGGCCATGTTTGCATGGCTCCTATTTTCCATTGGCTCTACCTTCACTCCATCTTCAGATATGATGTGACGAGGTATTCAAGCTCCTCTTGCATGAATGTGCACTTGGATGGCTTGATGACGAAGCAATTTCTTCTTAACACTTCTAGCACTTTTGCTAAGTGTTCTATGTGATCATTGTGGTTCCTGGAATAGACCAAAATGTCATCAAAGAAAACTAAAACAAACCTGCACAAATAAGGTTTGAAGATGTCATTCATGGCTGCTTGAAAGGTGGAGGGTGCATTGCATAGTCTGAAGGGCATGACTAGGTACTCGTAGTGTCCACTATGAGTTCGAAATGCTGTCTTCTGCACTTCCTCTTCTTTCATGCATATTTGATGATATCCAGCCTTGAGATCCAGCTTGGTGAACAACTTTGCTCCATGTAACTCGTCCAGCATATCATCAATTGTTGGGATCGAAAAACGATCCTTGACAATTGCTTGGTTGAGTGCCCGATAATTGGTGCAAAACCTCCAAGTTTCGTCTTTCTTTCTAACAAGTAGAATGGGAGAAGAAAAAGGGGAAGTGCTAGGTTGGATAATACCTTGCTGTAGCATCTCTTTCCACTTGTCTTTCGATCTCGTTCTTTTGGAAGTGTGCATACCGGTAAGGTGCTACATTAATCGCCTTGGTTTCGTCGATTAATGGGATGACATGGTCGTAATGTCTTGAGGGTGGCAGTCCTTGTGGCTCACTATTGTGCCCTTTTTTTGTAGAGTCATTCAAGGGTACTTACCTCACAATGATGCGCTGCATTGGTGGTGGATGCCTTCCATGTGCAGTCCTTTCCCTTTCCATTGGAAGTGCATGGCCATGGATTTGTAGTTGAACATTATCTTGCCTATGGTTTTAAGCCAAGCGTTGCCTAAAACCACATCAAGACCTGCCAGGGCTAACACATGCAGTTCTGCTTCTATTTTGACTCCTTGAATCTGCATTGCTACTGCCTGGATAACTTGTGCACACTTGAGCTTCTGTCCGCTTGCCATTCTTACCTCAAAGGGTGCAATCCTTTTTGGACGTAGCTGAAGTGTTTTGACCAATTTTGTGTTGATGAAGTTATGAGTAGCTCCACTATCTATCAACACCAAAACATTCTTCCGTTAATGGTTGCGAACAACCTCATGGCAGTAGGCTTGGTGGTTGCCCCTACTGCATGCAAGTTGATTTCGCCTTCTTCCGCATGATCCGGGGGAGTGTTCTGCCTCTGCTTCCTCCTCGCTGTCCATGTGGCTTTCTTGTTCTTCCTCACTGCTTTCCTCGTGTTCTTCATCACTTACCACTTCAATGATGTTGAACAGCCCTTTCTTGCACTTGTGGCCAACTTGCCACTTATCATTGCACCTAAAACATAGGCCTCTTTCGATTCTCCTGTTGATTTCTTTCGGTGGATAGTTTGAGAGGGTCCTTTGTTTTTGAGGGCACTGTCTTACTTGATGAGGATGCCTTACCTAATTTGTCCAAGGGTTTGATGACCTTGGTTGTGCTGCGGGTGATGCTTCTCCCATCGTTGATGAGTCTTGCCAACCGAATGCACTGAGTGAGAGAGTTTGGATCCCTCATCTTCACTTCTCGGCTTAGCCAAGGTACAAGGCCATCTAGAAAAGTGCCAACTAGTGCACTATCTGGCCAATGTCCTACCAATTCGCCAACCTCTCGAATTCTTCAAGGTAGCTTTCTAGAGATCCCTCTTGCCTAATCTTGGCAAGCTGTCCCTCATAGTTTGTCATGCTAGACGGGCCAAATCTGTTCACTAACTCTTGTGTGAACCTTGTCCAGCCTATCCTTCTTCCTTCTTGGCCATAGGTGGCCTTAAGCCAACGCCACCATTGGTTGGCTCTCCCACATAGGTGATAGGATGCAAAATCAACCCTTTCACCTCTCTCAATACCTTGTTTCTCAAAGTAAAATTCAGCCTTGGAGATCCATTCAGTTGGATCTCCCTTCTCAAAGGTAGGGAATTCAATTTTTACCTTAGGCCATGTGTAATGGCTTGGGCTGTTGTAGTGCCAATCCTCCCTCCTTGTGGTGCGCCATGGTTCTGCCTCAGGGTGATTCCGCACCCTTCTTGGTTGCCATGATGCGGGCCTTCTGTCCATCACTTCCTCATCATTGCTATGCTCATTATAGTGATCATGGGGTGGGTGTTTGTTTGGTGAAGTCTCCCTCTTGCTTCCCAAACTCATGCACCTTTTCCCCCTTTCTTGAGAGGGAAGTTGCTCCTGGTCAGATTCGTCCTCATGCACTTGGTGCCATGTGACTTCTGATTGTAGCCTCCTAGATGTTTGTGGTAGGTGGCTGTTTCTGCTCTGCTCGGTTTGGACTTGTTTTCTGGCCACTCGGGGTGTGTCTCTCTTCAATTGTTCAAGAGAATGAATGATAGATGATAGTTGGTGTTTGATATCACCTACCTGGTCATTGATCGCATTCTGGTTCCTCTCCAAGGCAAGGATTCTTCTGCAGTTGGTGGCTGAGAAATCTTCCCCGGTCTGTTCCTGTGGTGCGGGTGAATGCTGCCTAGATGACATGGTAACCTTGATGCCTTGCAATTGACTGGTGTCTGTGCTGATGTCTCAACTAGAGCATTAATTTGTAGGGGTGATCGTGCTACATTTCAACTAGTGATTATGCTAATCCCTCAACGAGAGCATAAATTTCTTGGGTCCTCAATTTCTTTTCCCTAACTTTTCTACACCTTAGGGGTCAGCATGCCTACTAAAAACCTGGATGACTTACAGTCCTGTTTGATTCTTGAGTTCTTTTCTTATATTTACATCACCCTAAGCTGTCCTTCGGGTTAACTAATATATATAAAGGATATGTTGGATAGGCAAGACAACTCTTAAACCTATCACAACTTGCCTTGGTTGAAGAAGACAACTCTTGACTTCAACCTTAGCTCTTAAGCAAGGAAGACAACTCTTAACCTTGTCTTAAGCCCAAGTTATCTCAAGACAACTCTTAAAAGATAACCGAAAATATAAACAAGAATGTAGCAAGAATGCTAACCTTTGATTCTTGATTAATGAATGAGAAATAACAAAATTCGGAGCATATCTCCTCCTCACAAATAATGGGCTGTATTTATAGTCCTAAGACAGCCTTATCCTAATTCAACTAGTACTTAGGTTCCTTATCCACTTAGGATATGTTTTCCTAAGTCAACAAGCTTTTCTAAGTCATCTAAAACATTATCAAGATAGACCTTATCCCACTGTTTTCCTAATCCTACTAGGATTCTTGTCTTTCTTGAATTCCTACTAGACTAGAATTCCTACTTTGACTAAGTCCTTCTGTCCTTATCTTATCTTCTCTCCTACAGCTGCTGAACTTCTTCTTGCCATTTCCTTCTTGGATTAGAACTTCTGCTGTGGTGTGTCCTTCCTCTCCAAGACTTCTCTTTAGCGTGGTCCTCTTGTTGAAGTAAACCTGCCAAGACATCCTGCTGCTGCTGGAGTTCTTCACGTCCTCACTCTCCTTCACCTGCTCAGATTGCTTCATGCATGTCCTGCCAATGCCGGTCTTCTTCTTAGCCTGGATTTCCACAATCACTTAGGACTAAGTCAGAAGCTTGCCATGCTTCCCTGCTTGCTGCATGCAGGCTTGTTGCACACAAATGCGGGTGTGGCAGTGGCATAGGGCATATTTGGCAGTGCACAGGAAAAACTTCTAGGAGTGACCGGAAGATCTCCGCGGCTGCGGCAGAGGCATTGGACATGTTCGGTAGTTTGCGACATGAACTTCCAGGAACGACCACAGCATTGCCGCGAGTGCAGTAGAAGCATCAGGCAGGTTCGGCAGTGCGTGGGATGAACTTCCAGGAGTGGCCTGAACATCCCTGTGAGCGAGGCAAAAGCGTCGGATACATTCGGCAGAGGCATTGGGCGCATTCAGCAGTGCACGGGACAAACTTCTGGGGGCAACTCGAACATCCCCCCCGACACAGCAGAGGCAGCGAGCACATTCAGTAGTTCATGGCACAAACTTCTGGGAGCAACTGAAACATCCCTGTGGGCGTGGCAGCAGCATCGGGCGCGTTTGAGAGTGCGCAGGATGAACGTCTGGGAGCAGCCCAAAAATCCCTGCAGGTGCAGCAGCAGCATCTGGTGCGTTAAGCAGTGTATGAGACAAACTTCTGGGAGCGTCCCAAACATCCCCATGGTTGAGGCAGCAGTGCTGAATACGTTTGATAGTGGGTGGGATGAACTTCCAGGAGCAACCGGAACTTCCCTACGGGCATGGAAGAGATGTCGAGTACATTCAGCAGTGCACGGGACAAACTTCCGGGAGCACCAGAATATCTCCACAGGCACGACAGCAGCATCAGGTGCGTTCGGCAGTTCATACCCATGGGCGCGGCAGAGGCTTCGGGTCTGTTGGGCAGTGCATGGGACAAACTTTTGGAAGCGACCGGAAAATCTCCGTGGCCTCAGCAGAGGCATTGGGCACGTTTGGCAGAGCTCGAAGCCATCTTCCAAGAGCGACCACAACAGCTCCGTGGGCGTGCCACTGCATTGGATAGGTTCGGCAGTGCACAGTATAAACTGCTGGGAGCAACCAGAACATCCCTGTGGGCGCAGCAGAGGCTTCGAGCATGTTCAGCAGTAAGGGGGATGAACATCTGAGAGTGACCAGAACATCCCCGCGGGTGTGGCAGAGGCATCAGGCATGTTCGGCAATGCACAGGATGAACTTCCGGGAGTGACCTGAACATTCCCGCAGGCATGGCAGCGGCGTCAAACACGTTCAGCAGTGCATGGGACAAACTAGCAAGAGCGACTAAAACATACCCATGGCCATGGTAGAGGCTTCAGGTGGGTTGGACAGTGCGCAGTATGAACTTCCAGGAGCTTCCAGAATATCCCTGCAGGTGTGGCATGTGTGTAGGGCATATTTGGCAGTGCATAGGAAAAATTTCTAGGAGCGACCGGAAGATCACCACGGGCACGGCAGAGGCATCGGACACATTCGGTAGTTTGCGACATGAACTTCCACGAGTGACCACAATATCGCCGCGGGTACAGCAGAAGCATCAGGCACGTTCGGCAGTTCACAGTACAACTGCCTGGAGCGACCGAAACATCCCTATGGGCATAGTAGAGGCTTCGAGCACATTTGGTAGTAAGGGGGATGAACATCTAGGAGTGACCAGAACATCCCCACAGGTGTGGCAAAGGTGTCAGGCGTGCTCGTGCTGGGGTCCCAATTTTTTTCCCCAACTTTTCTACTCCTTAGAGGTCAGCATGCCTACTGGAATCCTTCCTAACTTGCTGTCCTGCTTGATTCTTGAGTTCTTTTCTTATATTTATGTCCCCTAAGCTGTCCTTCGGGTTAACTAATATATATATAAGGATATGTTGGATAGGCAAGACAACTCTTAAACCTATCATAACTTGCCTTGGTTGAAGAAGACAACTCTTAACTTCAACCTAAGCTCTTAAGCAAGGAAAGACAACTCTTAACCTTGTCTTAAGCCCAAGTTATCTCAAGACAACTCTTAAAAGATAACCGAAAAATATAAACAAGAATGTGAGCAAGAATGCTAACCTTGATTCTTGATTATTGAATGAGAAAATAACAAAATTTGGAGCATATGTCCTCCTCACAAATAATGGGGCTGTATTTATAGTCCTAAGACAGCCTTATCCTAATTCAACTAGTACTTAGGTTCCTTATCCACTTAGGATATGTTTTCCTAAGTCAACAAGCTTTTCTAAGTCAACTAAAACATTATCAAGATAGACCTTATCCCATTGTTTCCTAATCCTACTAGGATTCTTGGTCTTTCTTGAATTTCTACCTAGACTAGAATTCCTACCTTATCTTGTATTCTACAGCGGCTGGACTTCCTCTTGGCTTATCCTTCTAGGACTAGGACTCTCAATGTGTATCCTTCTGCCCTTAGAATTCTTCTTGTTGCGACTATCCTATTCGCTACTGGAATTCATCATGCGTGTCCTGCTGCTGATAGAATTCTCCTTGGCATGGATGTCCTGCTGCTGCTGGAACTCTGCTTGGCATAGATGTCCTCCTACTGCTGGAACTCTTCTTGACATGGACGTGTTGCTGCTGCTGGAGTTCTTCTTGATGCGATTATCCTTCTTCTGCTGGAACTCCTGTTGGTGTGAATGTCCTTCATTAATTAGGATTAAGTCAAATACTAGTTGGGCCTCACTGCTGGGCTGCATACTTGCTGTTGCCATGCTTGTTGTGCACATTTTCTGGCCCATGCTCTCCTTTGCCGCCCCATTTTCTGCCCATTGCCTTTCCTGCATACTTAGGTTCTCAACAATCCCCCTTTTCTTGAAGACTTACCTTGTCCTCAAGGTGAAAGTTGGAAAACTGCTGCTGGATGTCATTATAGTCTTTCCAAACTTGTATGGGTAATGGCAAAGGTTGTAGCAATCCCTTGGTCTTGCCATCTTCTGGTTTTATCCATGGGCAAATGTCACAATTGCTGTCTTTCTTCTTGTCTTCTGCCTTGAATCCTTCCGACCAAAAGGATAGCTTGATCTTAGGGGTTGAAATTCTTGATATTCTCAGTGAGCTCTTTGCTTCAGGGGATCAATCTCTATTGTCTCTTCGACTTTCTGTCCATACATTCAACTCTGCTTCGCTGATGGCAGTGAGGCATGCGTCATTAGGCTCACATGCTGTCCACAATGCTTGACCTCCATTGCTTCTGGACAATGCGTCTGCCACCTTGTTTTCCTTGCCTGGTTTGTATATTATTTCATACTCATAACCCAGTAACTTGACAAGGAACTTTTGCTGTTCTGGGGTGGTAATTTTCTGCTCCATGAGGCTTTCTCAAGGGTTGTTGATCTGTAATGATCAGGAATTTCCTCCCAAGAAGGTAAGGTCGCCATACCTTGACTGCATGGATGATGGCCAACATCTCCTTGGCATATATTGACCATTCCTTTTTCCATGGGCCCTAAGACTCTGCTCATGTATGCAATAGGTCTTCCGGCTTGACTCAGGACAGCACCAATTCCATCTTGGGCAGTGCTAACACCGAGGTCTCACACATGGCTTACTTCAACAATTTGAATGTGTCTTCACTCTTCCATAGGAATCTGTCCTTCTTCAGCAAGTGCATTAATGGTTTTGCTATGGCGCCGTATTTGCGAACAAATCGGCGAGTAGTAGCCTGTCAAGCCTAGAAATCCTCTAAGTTCTATGACATTCTTAGGAGTTGGCCATGTTTGCATGGCTTCTATTGCACGTCCTCTTCTTTCATGCGTATTTGATGATATCCGGCCTTGAGATCTAGCTTGGTGAACAGCTTTGCTCCATGTAACTCATCCAGCATATCATCAATTGTTGGGATCGAAAAATGATCCTTGACAGTTGCTTGATTGAGTGCCCGATAATTGGTGCAAAACCTCCAAGTTCTGTCTTTCTTTCTAACAAGTAGAACGGAGAAGAAAAAAAGTGAGGTGCTAGATCGGATAATACCTTGTTGTAGCATCTCTTCCACTTGTCTTTCGATCTCGTTCTTTTGGAAGTGTGCATACCAGTAAGGTGCTACATTAATCGCCTTGGTTTTGTCGATTAATGGGATGGCATGGTCGTAATGTCTTGAGGGTGGTAGTCCTTGTGGCTCTCCTAAGACATCTCTGAATTGCTCTAGTAGGTTCCTTACTCCTATTGGTATGTCTTCGTGTGTATGATGTTTGGCTGTGTTTTCCTCTTTTGTGGCCAAGAGAACCGCAAAACATTGTGCCCTTTTTCTGTATAGTCATTCAAGGGTACTTACCTCACAATGATGTGCTGCATTGGTGGTGGATGCCTCCCACGTGCAGTTCCTTCCCTTCCATTGGAAGTGCATGGCCATGGATTCGTAGTCGAACATTATCTTGCCTATGGTCTTAAGCCAAGCATTGCCTAAAACCACATCAAGACCTGCCAGGGCTAACACATGCAGTTCTACTTCTATTTTGACTCCTTGAATCTGCATAGCTACTGCCTGGATTACTTGTGTGCACTTGAGCTTTCTGTCCACTTGCCACTCTTACCTCAAAGGGTGCAATCTTTTTGGAGTAGCTGAAGTGTTTTGACCAATTTTGAGTTGATAAAGTTATGAGTAGCTCCACTATCTATCAACACTAAAAGCTTTTTTCCGTTAATGGTTGCGAATAACCTCATGGAAGTAGGCTTGGTGGTTGCCCCTACTGCATGCAAGTTGATTTTGCCTTCTTCCCATGATCAGGGAGTGTTCTGACTCTGTTTCCTCCTCGCTGTCCATGCGGCTGTCTTGTTCTTCCTCACTGATTTCCTCATGCTCTTCATCACTTACTACCTCAATGATGTTGAACAGCCCTTTCTTGCACTTGTGGCCAACTTGCCACTTATCGTTGCACCTAAAACATAGGCCTCTTTCGATCCTCCTGTTGATTTCTTCAGTAGATAGTTTGAGAGGGTCCTTTGTTTTTGAGGGTGCTGTCTTACTTGATAAGGGTGCCTTACCTAGTTTGTCTGAGGGTTTGATGACCTTGGTTGTGCTGCGGGTGATGCTTCTCCCATCATTGATGAGTCTTGCTAACCGAATGCACTGAGTGAGAGAGTTTGGATCCCTCATCTTCACTTCTCGGCTTAGCCAAGGTACAAGGCCATCTAGAAAAGTGCCAATTAGTGCACTATCTGGCCAATGTCCTACCAATTTGGCCAACCTCTCGAATTCTTCAAGGTAGATTTCTAGAGATCCCTCTTGCCTAATCTTGGCAAGCTGTCCCTCATAGTTTGTCATGCTAGATGGGCCAAATCTGTTCACTAGCTCTTGTGTGAACCTTGTCCAGCCTATCCTTCTCCCTTCTCGGCCATAGGTGGCCTTATCCTAATTCAACTAGTACTTAGGTTCCTTATCCACTTAGGATATGTTTTCCTAAGTCAACAAGCTTTTCTAAGTCAACTAAAACATTATCAAGATAGACCTTATCCCACTATTTCCTAATCCTACTAGGATTCTTGGTCTTTCTTGAATTCCTACTTAGACTAAATCTTGTTGTCCTTATCTTATCTCCTCTCCTACAGCTGCTGACCTTCGTCTTGTCATTTTCTTCGAGGATTAGGACTTCCATTATGGCATGTCCTTCCATTCCAAGATTCCTCCTTGGTGTGAACATCTTGCTGAAGTCAAACTTGCCATGACGTCCTGCTGCTGCTGGAGTTCTTCATGTCGTCAATCTCCTTCCCCTGCTCGGATTGCTTCATGCGTGTCCTGCCAATGCTGGTTTTCTCCTTGGCTTGGATTTCTGCAGTTAGTTAGGACTGAGTCAGAACCTGGCCGTGCTTTACTGCTTGCTGCGTGCAGGCTTGTTGCGCGCACATTTCTGGCCTGTTTCTGCCTCTCTTGCTGCTTGGTACCTTGTGCGCATTTGCTCATGCTCCCTTTGCCTCCTATGGTCCTCAACACCAATGCACCCAACAACACTGCTGCACCCTCAAGGATGTTACGGTTGTCCCAGAAGTTTGTCCCATGCACTTCGGAACATGCTTGATTCCTCTGCCGCGCCCGCAGGGATGTTTTGGATGCTCCCAAAAGTTCACCATGTGCACTGTCCAATGTGCCTGAAGCCTTTGCTGTGCCCGAGGGGATGTTCCAGTCACTCCTAGAAGTTCGTCCTGTGCATTGCCGAACGCACCCAACGCTTTCACTACGCCTGCAGGGATGTTCGGGTCGCTCCCGGAGGTTTGCCCCTTGCACTGCCCCACATGCCACAAGCCTCTACCCCACCAGGGAGGATGCTCTGGTTCCTTTTGGAAGCTTGTCCCGCTCACTGCCCAATGCGCCCGAATCCTCTGCCATGCCTGCAGGGATGTTCTGGTCTCTCCAGGATGTTCATCCCACACTCTGCCAAATGTGTCCCATGCCACTGCAACATCTGCAGGGATGCTTTGGTTGCTCCCGGAAGTTCATCCCGTGCACTACCAATGTGCCACAAGCCTGTGCCGCACCTGCATGGATGTTCTGGTTGCCGCTGGAAGTGTGTCCCACGCACTGCCAAATATGTCTGATGCTGATGCCGTGCCCGTGGGGATGATCCAATTGCTCCCAGAAGTTTGTACCGCACACTACTGAAGACACCCAATGCCTCTGCTGAGCCCACGGAGATGATCCAGTCCCTCTTGGAAGTTTGTCTCACAGACGGCTGAATGCGCCCGACACCTCTGCATGCCTGTGGGGATGTTCCGGTTACTTCTGGAACTTCATCCCATGCACGTTCGAACGCATCAATGCTGCTAACATGCCCGTGGGGATGTTCCAGTCTCTCCCAGAAATTTGTCCTGAGCACTGCCAAATGCACCCTATGCCTCTGTCTTGCCCACTGGAATGGTTCCAGTCAGTCCCAAAAGTTCGTCTCGTGCACTGCCCAGCCAGCCCAAAGCATCTGCTGTGCCTGTAAGGATGCTCTGGTCACTCCCAGAAGTTTGTCCCATGTACTGCCCAGCGTGTCCGACGCCTCTGCCAAGCCCACGGGGATTTCCTGGTCACTTCCAGAAGTTCATCCCGTGCACCGCCAAAAATTCCTGACATCTCTTCCTTGCCCGGGGGCATTTTCCGGTCACTTCTAGAAGTCCATCCTGTGCACTACTGAATGTGTCCAACGCTGCTGCCATGCTCGAGGGATGTTCTGGTTGCTCCCAAAAGTTTGTCCCGTGCAGTGCTGAATGCACCTGACTCCTCTACCTTGCCTGTGGGAATGTTGTGGTCGCTCCAGAAAGTTTCTCGTGCACACTGGCGAACGCGCTCAATGCCTCAGCTGTGCCCGCGGGAATGTTCTGGTAACTCCCCGAAAGTTCAACCCACACAATGCCAAATGCGCCCAACGCCTCAGCCACACCTGCGGGATTGTTCTGGTCGCTCCAAAAAGTTCATCCTGCACACTGCCGAAAGTGGCTGACACCACTGCCACGCCCGCAGTAATGTGTCCAGCCACTCTTGGAAGTTCATCCCGTGCACTGCCGAAATTACACAACGCCACTGTCGCGCCCATGGGGATGTTCCGGGCGCACCCGGAAGTTTCTTCCACACACTACTGAGCGTGCTCTATTGCACTGCAGTGCCAACAGGGATGTTCTGGTCGCTCCCAAAAGTTCACCCTGCGCACTGCTTAACCCACCCAATGCCTCTGTCTCGCCCGCTGGAATGTTCCGGTCACTCCTGAAAGTTCATCCCACGCACTGCCAAACATGTCTGATGCCTCTGCCGTGCCTGTGGGATATTACGGTCACTTCTAGAAGTTTGTCCTGTGCACTGCATAATGTTCCAGAAGCCTCTGTTGCACCTGGGGGGATGTTTCAGTCACTCTTGGAAGTTTGTCCTGCCACTGCTGAACGTGCTTGATACCTCTGCCGAGCCTGTGGTGATGTTCCAATCACTCCCAGAATTTTTTCCCGTGAACTGCCGAGCATGCTCAACGCCGCTTCCACGCCCACAGGGATATTCCAGTTCCTACTGGATGGTTGTCTTGTGCACTGCCCAATTTGCTCGAAGTCTCTGCTGCACCAACTGGGATTTTTCGGTCGCTCTTGGAAGTTCGTCCCATAGAGTACTGAATGCGCCAGACACGTCTGCCGGACCCGTGGGGATGTTCCAGTCATTCCTAGAAGTTCGTCCCGAGCAATGCAAAACTTGTCCGATGCCACTGCTGCATCTGCAGGGATGCGCCAGTTGCTTCCGAAACTTTGTCTTGTGCACTCCCAAACGTGTCCAACACTGCTGCCGTGCCTGCGAGATGTTCTGTTCACTCCCAAAAGTTTGTCTCACGCTCTGCTGAACACGTCCAACACCTCTGCTGAGCCCGTAGGGATGTTCCAGTCGCTTTAGGAAGTTTGTCCCAAGCACTGCTGAATGCGTTTGACACCTCTACCGAGCCCAGGGGGATTTTCTAGTTGCTCCCAGCAGTTCGTCACAGACACTGCCGAATGTGTCCAACACCATGGCCGCACCCGCAGGGATGTTCCAGTCACTCTCGGAAATTCGTCCCATGCACTACCCAATGTGCCAGAACCCTGTGCCACACCCGGGGGGATGTTCCAGTCACTGCTGGAAGTTCATCCTGCACACTGCCAAACATGTCCGACACTGCAGCTGCGCCCGTGGAGATGTTCCGGTCGCTATTGGAAGTTTGTGCCGCGTACTGCTGAATGCACACGATGCGTCTACTGAGCCCACAGGGATGCTCCGGTCACTCCTAGAAGTTCATCCTGCAGATGATCGTACATGCTTGACTCCTCCACCGCGCCCATGGGGATGTTCTGGTTGCTCCCAGAAGTTTGTCCCTCACACTTTCGAACGCATCTGATGCTGCCACTGCACCCAAGGGGATGTTCCAGTTGCTCCCAAAAGTTTATCCTAAGCACTGTTGAACGCACCTGACCCTCCTGCCATGCCCACATGGTTGTTCTGGTCGCTTCCGAAAGTTCATCCCACGCACTACTGAATGCATCCAATGCTGCTGCTGCACATGCGGAGATGTTCTGGTCACCCCCAAAAGCTCATCTCGCGCACTAACAAATGCACCTACACCTCTGCCACACCTGTGGGGATGCTCCGGTCACTCCAGGAAGTTTGGCCCAAGCACTGCCGAACACATCCTACACCTCCGCAGAGCCCGTGGGGTTTTTCCGGTTGCTCCCTGGAAGTTCGTCATGCACACTGCCAAATGCGACTGACACCTGACTGCATCTATGGGGATTTTCTGGTTACTTCTGGAAGATCATACCGTGCACTACCCAACGCACCAGAAGCCTATGCCAAAACCTGGGGAATTTTTCGGTCGCTCCTAGAAGTTCATTCCGTGCACTTCCCAATGCACTGAAGCCTGTGCCGCAACCAGGGGGATGTTCCGATCGCTCCCAGAAGTTTTTCCTATGCACTGCACAATGCGCCCATGGGGATGTTCCAGTCGCGTCGATGTTCCAGTCGCTACCAGAAGTTTGTCCTGCACTGTTGAGGACCTTAGGAGGCCAAGGGAGCATGAGTGAATGCATGAGAGGCAGCAACAGGCAAGAAAGTGCACACAACAAGCTTGCACGCAGCATGCAGAGAAGCATGGGCCAGGTTCTGACTCTGTCCTAATTGACCACGGACATCCAAGCCAAGAAGGACAACAGCATTGGCAGGATACGCATGGTGCAATCGAGCAGGAGAAGGACATGGACAGCATGAAGAACTCCAGCAGCAGCAGGATGTCATGGCAGGTTTGGCTTCAACAAGATGATCACGTCAAAGAGAAGTCTTGGAATGGAAGGAAATGCCATATGGAAGTCCTAATCCTAGAAGGAAAACAGCAAGATGAAGGTCAGCAGCTGTAAGAAATGAGAAAAGATAAGGACAGAAAGGTTTAGTCAAAGTAGGAATTCTATTCTAGGTAGAAATTCAAGAAAGACCAAGAAACCTAGTAGAATTAGGAAACATTTGGATAAGGTCTATCTTGATAAAGTTTTAGTTGTCTTAGAAAACCTTGTTGACTTAGGAAAACATATCCTAAGTGGATAAGGAACTTATGTACTAGTTGAATTAGGATAAGGCTGTCTAATACTATAAAACAGCCCATTATTTTTGAGAAGGGAGATATGCTCCCAATTTTGTATATTTTTATTCATTAATCAAGAATCAAGGTTACCATTCTTGTTTATATTTTGGTTATCTTTTCAAGAGTTTCTTGAGATAACTTGGGGTTAAGACAAGGTGAAGAGTTGTCTTCCTTGCTTAAGAGCTAAGGCTGAAGTCAAGAGTTGTCTTCTTCAACCAAGGCAAGTTGTGATAGGTTTAAGAGTTGTCTTGCCTATCCAACATATCTTTTATACATTAGTTAATCCCTGAAGGACAGCTTAGGGGATGTAAATCTAAGAAAAGAACTCAAGAATCAAATGGGACAGCAAGTTAGGAGAGGTTTTAGTAGTTGTGCTGATCCCCTAAGGTGTAGAAAAGTTGGGAAAAAAATTGGGACCCTAACACAAGCAAGTCCGACACCGCTTCCGCACCTGTGGGGAATGTTCCAGTTGCTCTAAGAAGTTCATCCCGCGCACTACCAAATGCGCCAAATGCCTCTACCGCAACCACGGGGATGTTTTGGTCGCTCCCAATAGTTTGTCCCACACACTTCCTAACGAGCCGGAAGCCTTTGCCATGCCTGAGGGGATGTTCCGGTAGCACCCGGAAGTTCCTCCTGTGCACTGCCAATCGCGCCCGATGTCTCTGCCGTGCCTGCAGGGATGTTCCAATCGATCTTGGAAGTTTGTCCCACACACTACCAAATGTGCCCGATGCCACTGCTGTGCCTGCAGGGATGTTCCGGTCGCTCCCTGAATTTTCGTGCACTGCCTAACGCGCCCGAAGCCTCTTGTGTGCCAGCGAGGATGTTCCGGACACTCCAAGAAGTTTGGGACTGATGCCTCTGCCGTGCCAACGAGGATGTTCCAGTTGCTCCCAGAAGTTTGTCCCTTCCACTGACAAACATGCAGACGCCTCTGCTGTGCCCTCGAGGATGTTCTGGTCACTACCAGAATTTCATCCCGTGCACTGCCCAAAGTGCCGGAAGACTCTGCAGTGCCTGCAGGGAAGTTCTGGTCGCTCCCAGAAGTTCATCCCATGACTGCCAAATATGCCAGACGATTCAGCCGCGCCCGCATGGATGTTCTAGTTGCTCCTAGAATTCATCCCAAGCACTGCCCAATGTGCCCAACGCCACTGATGCGCCTGCAGGGATGTTCGGGTCGCTCCCAGAATTTGTCCAGCACACTGCCCAATGCAACCAATGCTGACACGTCCGTTGGGTATGTTCTGGTTGCTCCCGGAAGTTTGTCCCGTGCACTGCCAAACGTGTCCAGCGCTTCTGCCAAGCTCGCGGGGACTTTCCAGTTGCTCCCGGAAGTTCCCCCCTCGCACTGCCAAATGCATATGATGCCACTGCCGCTCCTGCAGGGATGTTCTAGTCGCTCCCGGAAGTTCATCACGAGCACTGCCAAATGCACCCTTATGCCTCTGCCAATCTCTCAGGGATTTTTTAGTCACTCTCGGAAGTTTGTCCTGAACACTGTTGAATGCGTCCGATGCCTCTACCGAGCCCGTGGAGATTTTTCCGTCGCTCCCGGAAGTTTGTCCCAAGCATTGCCGATTGCTTCCGACACCTCTGCCTTGCCTGTGGGGATGCTCCGGTCACTCCTGGAAGTTCGTTCTGCACTCTGCCAAACATGTCCAATGCAGCCGCTGCTCCTGCAGGAATGTGCTGGTCGCTCCTGGAAGTTCATCCCTTGCACTGCTGAATGTACCTGATGCCCCTGCCACATCAGTGGGGATGTTCCGGTCGCTCTAGGAAGTTCATCACACACATTGCCCAATGTGCCCGATGCGCTGCTGTGCCCGCAGGGCATGTTTCAGTCGCTCACAGAAGTTCATCCTGCACACTGCCAAACATGTACGATGCCTCTGCCTCATCGGCGGGGATGTTCCAGTCGCTCCTAGAAGTTTGTCCAGTGCACTGCTGAATGAATTCGACGCTGCTGCCGTGCCTGCAGGGGTGTTCTTGTCGCTCCTAGAAGTTCGTTCCATGCACTGTCGAACGCGGCCGACGCTTCTGCCATGCCTGCAGGGATGTTCCGTCCCTCTAGGAAATTCGTCTCGAGCACTGCTGAATGTATCTGATGCCTTTGCTAAGCCTCAGGGATTTTCCGGTCACACCTAGAAGTTCATCCCGCGCACTGCCGAACGCCCTCGACACTGCTCTTGCGCCCTCGGGGATGTTCAGGTTGCTCATAGAAGTTTATCCCAGTGCACTGCCAAACGTACCCGATGCCTCTGTCTTGCCCATGGGGATGTTCTGGACATTCTCATAAGTTCATCCTGTACACTGCCCGTGCCTAGGGGGATGTACTGCTGAAACGTGCCCGATGCCTCTGTCGCACCTGCGAGCATGTTACGATTGCTCCCAGAAGTTTGTCCCGAACACTGCAGAACACACCCGACACTGCTGCCCACCCGACACTGCTGCCACACCCATGGTGATATTCTGGTCACTCTACGAAGTTACTCCTGTGCATTGCCGAATGCACCCGATGCCTCTACCGTGCTTGCAGGGACATTCAGGTGGAAGGCACACGCCTCTATCACTCTTGGAATTTTGTACTGTGCACTGCCAAACACGCCCGATACCTCTGCCGAGCCTGTGGGATGACCCGGTCACTCCAGAAGTTCATCCATTAGCATGGTCGTACACGCCCGACTCCATCACCATGTCCCATGGGGATGTTCCAGTTACTCTCAGAACTTCATCCTGCCTACTTTTGAATGTGTCCGATGCTGCTACCGTGCCCGCAGGGATGTTCCAGTCACTCCTGAAAGTTTCGTCCTGAACACTGCCGAACATGGCTGACCCTGCTGCCACGCCCTAGGGTTGTTTCCGGTTGCTCCCTAGAAGTTTGTCCCGTGCACTGCCGAATGCCCTGGATGCCTCTGCGTGCATGAGGGGATGTTTTCGGCAGATCAGGGAAGTTGATCCTGTGCACTGCTGAATGCGCCCGACGCCCTCTGCCATGCCCGCAGGGATGTTCCGGTCGCTCCTAGAAGTTCTTCTTGTGCACTGCCCAATGCGCCCGAAATCTCTGCCGCACCGGCAAGGGATGTTCCAGTTGCTCCCGGAAGTTCATCCCGTGCACTGCCAAATGTGTCCGATGCTGCTGCCCAAGCCTGCAGGGATGTTCCTGTCACTCCTATATGTTCTTCTCGCACACAGCCCAATGCACCCGAAGCCATTGTCAGCCAGTGACGATGTTCCGGACACTACCGGAAGTTTATCCCCGCACACTGCCAAGTGTATCCGACGCTGCTTCCGTGCCCAGTGGGATGTTCTGGCCGCTCCCAGAACTTTGTCTCATGCACTGCCGAACGCGCCAAATGCTGCTGCCGCGCCCTGCGGGAATGTTTTGGTCCCTCCCGGAAGTTTGTCCGTGCACTTCCCAACGAGTCAGAAGCCTCTGCCATGCCTGTGGGGATGTTCCACCAACTCACATCTCAATTTGATCATAGCTGTCTCCTTAGTGATGACAAAGGAGAAACCACCATGATCACTGTTCACACTCAAAGACAGGATACCCTTGCATCAACCTTTATGCCAAAACTGCTCCAATGGGATCAAATCACTATCCCAGAAACTTGGAAATTTAGGAACCCACAGGTTCCTAGAAACATCAAAAAAACATGATCTCAAAGAAGTAGAAGAGACCAGTGATGGCCATATTCTACTTGGGTTCTATTCTTTTAAACAACCAAGACCTTTTGCTTCAATAACAGATTTCCAAACTGCTAGACAATCTTTTTTCAAACCCTTCTTCATCAAAACCATACAAGATAGATGAAGTAGAAACTCATAGTGCTCAAAGTTCTGTCAATTACTCAAATCCTGTAGCTGAACCAGTTACACAAGTGTCAGCCCCAGGTTCTCCAACCCTTTCTGACTTTCAATCTATCAATATGATTATCCGAGAGGATTTTCAGATTGACAAAGACTTTCTACGTCATGATTTCAAAGCTCCCATTAACCAAGTCAAGGTTACCCTTTTTCCATTGGTTCATTACCCTTTTGTAGCAATTCAAGTTCAATCTAGTCAAACTAGGAAATGGGAGACAAAATCCCATGGTCTTGTCCAATTGGTTCATCCACCATTGGAATCAATCAATCTCAAATTAGGAGAAACAACCATTCCAACTTCTCCTTTCAAAATTGCTGATAATAGATCAAATTCTGAGTCATTAACCTTAGGTGATGTCAAAAAGGTTTATGAGCAGAAAAATTTCCAGAGTCAAATCCTCCATACGGTAGCCAATCAAGTTAGCCTTATAGAAGATAAATTGAACAACCTCCAGCCCAAGCAGCAAGCCCAATTTCCCTCAAATATATCTCCACCTTTGTTCAAACCTTACAATCTACCTTTAACATCCAAAGAACCTCTTACTTTTAGGAAAGTGGAACTTTTGGATCAAAGCAATCAACAGTTAGCCCAACTTCCAAGTTCATCTAAGCCCAAGCCCATTCTAGTGACGATGAACCCATCCAGCTTAATAAGGTCCAACGTCAATCTAGGCCCAAATTCAAGACTGGTTCAACTAGGAATTACTATCCTAGACCAACTCCACCAGACATTCAATATGAAGAACGCTCAAAATTTGTAAGTACTCAATACACAGGAGAAGCCATTTATTAATGGAACATAGATGGTAGATCTGAGTATGAGGTTATGAATTTGCTTCAAGAAATAGGAATGGCCTCTTTAGCATACAAAGCACTCAAACATTCTGATCATACTGTAGCAAGATATATTGTTGTAGGTTTTATAGGTTCCTTACGGTATTGGTGGGACAATAGTTTAAGTAATCTAGATTAGAAGAATATTCTCAACCACGTAGAAAAATATCAAGTGGAAGATGATCAAGGTTTCATGGAAGAACATGAGAAGCAAAATGCAGTAGAAGTGTTAGTCTATACCATAGGAATGCACTTCATCGGTTACCCTCAAGAAGAACTTCAAAACTCAAAAATAGTTTTGACCAATCTTAGTGTCCAACCCTAGAGACTTCCATTGGTACAAAGATGTGTTTGTTATAGATAGTCACCTACCTCTAATTCCACTTCCTTTCTCCCTTTATCAGCTTGTCTTCATATGGTCCCTTACTTTTTCAAGCTCTTGCTTGAGTTGCTTCATGACCTCATCTCTTGACTGAAGTGTGACATCTACTTCATGTATGCAGCTGTTCCCCATGGTATAACTTGACATTCCTGGGGGTATTCTTCCGTATACAGCTTGGTATGGTGTTATCTTAATTGTCGCGTGATAGGTAGTATTATACCACAGTTCTGCCCATGGTATGTACTCCTCCCAATCATTTTGATGATCATGGTAAAATCATCTTAAATATTGCTCTAGAGTTAGATTGGTTACCTCACTTTGTCCATCTGTTTGTGGATGAAAGGCAGATGAGGTGACCAAGTTGCTGCCGAGCTGTGTGAAGAGCTCCTCCAAGAATTTGCTCATAAAGACAGTGTCTCTATCAGACAGCATTGTCCGTGGTATGTCATGAAGTCTTACCACGTTCTTGATGAACTCTTGGGCTACTTCCTTTGCTGTGTAGGGCTGCTTGAGTGGCACAAAGTGTGCACTCTTGCTGAGTCTGTCAACTACGGTTAATATCACCATATAACCCTTGCTGTTGGGCATTCCTGTGATGAAGTCCATTGTCAAATCTTCCCAAACCTGTCCTGGTACTGGCAAAGGCTGTAATAACCCCTTTGTCTTGCCGCCTTCTAGTTTGGTGTGTTGACACACATCACATTCTTGGACTAGCTTTTTGATCTTAGCTTTAAGTCCTTCCCATCGAAAGAATAACTTGAACCGCATGTAAGTACGAAACCATCCTGAATGTCCTCCTTCCCGTGAGTTGTGGAAGTGATTCAAGATCTTCCCTCTTAGTCTTGGTATGTTTGGTACATACACCTGTTGGTTGTGCCAAATATATCCATTCTTTAGGGTGAATTTATTGACCTTAGTTTTTGTCCATGAGTTCTTGACTTTGATGATCAATCTCTATTGCCTCCTTAATTTTTGTCCATACATTCCACTCCACTCTGCTGATGGCAGTGAGGCATGCATCATTAGGGCTCACATGCTGTCCACAGCGCTTGACCTCCATTGCTTCTGGACAATGCGTCTGCCACTTTATTTTCCTTGCCAGGCTTGTAGATTATTTCATACTCGTAACCCAGCAACTTGACAAGGAACTTTTGCTGCTCTGGGTGGTAATTTTCTGCTCCATGAGGCTTCTCAAGGGTTGTTGATCTGTAATGATCAGGAATTTCCTCCCAAGAAGGTAAGGTCACCATACCTTGACTGCATGGATGATCGCTAACATCTCCTCGGTGTATACTGACCATTCCTTCTTCATGGGCCCTAAGACTCTGCTCATGTATGCAATAGGTCTTCCGGCTTGACTCAGGACAGCACCTATGCCATCTTGACATGCGTCAGTGTGAAGCTCGAAGGTTTGGTTGAAGTCAGGGCAGTGCTAACACTAGGGTCTCACACATAGCTTGCTTCAACAACTTGAATGCGTCTTCACTCTTCTCTGTCCATAGGAATCTGTCCTTCTTTAGCAAATCTGTTAGTGGTTTTGCTATGGCACCGTGTTTGCGAACAAATTAGCAATAATAGCCTATCAAACCTAGAAATCCTCTAAGTTCTGTGACATTCTTTGGAGTTGGCCATGTTTGCATGGCTCCTATTTTTTGTTGGTCTACCTTCACTCCATCTTTGGATATGATGTGACCAAGGTATTCAAGCTCCTCTTGCATGAATGTGCACTTGGATGGCTTGATGATGAAACAATTTCTTCTTAACACTTCTAGCACTTTTGTTAATTGTTCTATGTGATCATTATGGTTCCTGGAATAGACCAAAATGTCATCAAAGAAAACTAAAACAAACCTGCACAAATAAGGTTTGAAGATGTCATTCATGGCTGCTTGAAAGGTGGAGGGTGCGTTGCATAGTCCGAAGGGCATGACTAGGTACTCATAGTGTCCACTATGAGTCCAAAATGCTGTCTTCTGCACGTCCTCTTCTTTCATGCGTATTTGATGATATCCGGCCTTGAGATCCAGTTTGGTGAACAGCTTTGCTCCATGTAACTCATCCAGCATATCATCGATTGTTGGGATCGGGAAACGATCCCTTGACAGTTGCTTGGTTGAGTGCCCGATAATCGGTGCAAAACCTCCAAGTTTCGTCTTTCTTTCTAACAAGTAGAACAGGAGAAGAAAAAGGGGAAATGCTAGGTCAGATAATACCTTGTTGTAGCATCTCTTCCACTTGTCTTTTGATCTTGTTCTTTTGGAAGTGTGCATACCGATAAAGTGCTACATTAATTGCCTTGGTTTCATCAATTAATGGGATGGCATGGTCGTAATGTCTTGAGGGGTGTGTCTCTCTTCAATTGTTCAAGAGAATGAATGATAGATGATAGTTGGTGCTTGATATCACCTACCTGGTCATGGATCACATTCTGGTTCCTCTCCAAGGCAAGGATTCTTCTGCAGTTGGTGACTGAAAAATCTTCCCCGATCTGTTCCTGTGGTGCGGGTGAATGCTGCCTAGATGTCATGGTAACCTTGATGCCTTGCAATTGACTGGTGTCTGTGCTGCAGTCTCAACTAGGGCAGTAATTTGTTGGGATGATCATGGTACCTCTCAATTGGTGATTGTGCTGATTTCTCAATGAGAGCATCAATTTGTTGGGCTCCCAATTTTTTTCCTCAACTTTTCTACACCTTAGGGATCAGCACGCCTACTGGAATCCTTCCTAACTTGCTGTCCCGTTTGATTCTTGAGTTCTTTTCTTATATTTACATCCCCTAAGCTGTCCTTCAGGTTAACTAATATATATAAGGATATGTTGGATAGGCAAGACAACTCTTAAACCTATCACAACTTGCCTTGGTTGAAGAAGACAACTTTTAACTTCAACCTTAGCTCTTAAGCAAGGAAGACAACTCTTAACCTTGTCTTAAGCCCAAGTTATCTCAAGAAAACTCTTAAAAGATAACTAAAAATATAAACAAGAAAGTAAGCAAGAATGCTAACCTTGATTCTTGATTATTGAATGAGAAAAGTAACAAAATTCAGAGCATCTGTCCTCCTCACAAATAATGGGTTGTATTTATAGTCCTAAGACAGCTTTATCCTAATTTAACTAGGACTTAGGTTCCTTATCCACTTTAGGATATGTTTTCCTAAGTCAACAAGCTTTTTTAATTCAACTAAAACATTATCAAGATAGACATTATCCTATTGTTTCCTAATCCTACTAGGATTCTTTGTCTTTCTTGAATTCCTACTAAGACTAGAATTCCTACTTTGGCTAGGTCCTTTATCCTTATCTTATCTTCTTTCATACAGCTGTTGACTTCTTCTTTGCCGTTTCCTTCTTGGATTAGACTTCTGCTATGGCGTCCTTCCTCTCCAAGACTTCTCTTTGGTGTGGTCATCTTGCTGAAGTAAACCTTTCAAGATGTCCTGCTGCTGGTGGAGTTCTTCATGCCGTCACCCTCCTTCTCCTGCTTGGATTGCTTCCTGCGTGTCCTACCAATGCTGGTCTTCTTCTTCGCTTTGATTTTTGCAATTGATTAGGACTAAGTCAGAACCTGGCCATGCTTTACTACTTGCTGTGTACAGGCTTGTTGCACACACACTCTAGCTTGTTGCTGTCTCTCTTGCTGCCTGGTGCCTTGCGCGCATTCGCTCACACACTCTTTGCCTCCTAAGATCCTCAACACGAACATATCCGGTGTTGCTGCCGTGCCCGCGTGGATATTCCAGTTGCTCCCTGTAGTTTGTCCCATGCACTACCAAATGCTCCCGATGCCTCTGCTATGCCCACAGGGATGCTCCGGTTGCTCCTGGATGTTCGTCTCGAACACTGCTGAATGTGCCAGACACCACTTCCAAGCCTGCGGGGATGTTCCAGTCGCTCCTGGAAGTTTGTCCTGATCGTTGCCGAACATGTCCAACTTCTCTGCCGAGCCCATGGTGATTTTTTGGTCGCTTCAAGAAGTTCATCTCGCGCACTGCCAAACGCGCCCGACTCCACTGCGCTGCCTACAAGGATGTTCCAGTGACTCCCAGAATTTGTCCTGGGGACTGCCTAACATGCCCGAGACTATTGTGCTCGTGGGGATGTTGTGGTTGTTCCCAGAAGTTCATCCCGCACACTACGGAATGTGCACGAACCCTCTGCCATGCCAGCGGGGATGTTCCAGTCGGTCCAGAAAGTTTGTTCTGCGTACTGCCGAACGTATCTGACAGTGCTACCACGGCCGCGGGATGTTCCAGTTGCTCCTGGAAGTTCGTCCTGCACCCTGCCGAACGCATCCAAAGATGGCATCGTACACGTGGGTATGTTCCGGTGACTCCCAAAAGTTTGATCTGTGCACTGCCAAACATGCCTGATGACTACTGCATTCGCGGTGATGTTACAGCCGCTCACCGAAGTTTGTCCCACACACTACTGAGTGTCCCCGAACACTCCACTGTGCCTGCAGGAATGTACCGGTAGGTCCGGGAAGTTCGTCCCATGCACTGTCGAATGTATCCAACGCTGCTGCTGCACCCATGGGATGTTCCAGTCACTCCTAGAAGTTTGTCCTGCACACTGCCAAACTGTAGGGGTCCTGATTTTTTTCCCAACTTTTCTACACCTTAGGGGTTAGCACACCTACTGAAAACCTTCCTAACTTGCTGTCCCGTTTGATTCTTGATTTCTTTTCTTATATTTACATCCCCTAAGCTGTCCTTCGGGTTAACTAATGTATATAAAGATATGTTGGATAGGCAAGACAACTCTTAAACCTATCACAACTTGCCTTGGTTGAAGAAGACAACTTTTAACTTCAACCTTAGCTCTTAAGCAAGGAAGACAACTCTTAACCTTGTCTTAAGCCCAAGTTATCTCAAGGCAACTCTTAAAAGATAACCAAAAATATAAACAAGAAAATAAGCAAGAATGCTAACCTTTGATTCTTGATTATTGAATGAGAAAATAACAAAATTCGGAGCATATCTCCTCCTCACAAATAATGGGCTGTATTTATAGTATTAGACAGCCTTATCCTAATTCAACAAGTACTTAGGTTCCTTATCCACTTAGGATATATTTTCCTAAGTCAACAAGCTTTTCTAAGTCAACTAAAACATTATCAAGATAGATGTTATCCCACTGTTTCCTAATCCTACTAGGATTCTTGTTCTTTCTTGAATTCCTACTTAGACTAGAATTCCTACTTTGACTAAGTCTTTCTATCCTTATCTTATGTTTTCTCTCATAGCTGGTGAGCTTCTTCTTGCCATTTCCTTCTTGGATTAGAACTTCTGCTATGGCATGTCCTTCCTCTTACTGAAGTC
>BNST01002152.1:0-12773 GCA_019650275.1 Xylocarpus granatum
ATATGTTCGACAGTATGCGGGACAAACTTCTGGGAGTAACCTGAACATCCCCATGGGCATGGCAGAGGTGTCGGGCGTGTTGGGCTTGCACAAGACAAACTTCTGGGAGTTACCAGAACATCCCTTTGGTCACAACAGAGGTGTCGGTTGTGTTTGGCAGTGCGGAAGACGAACTTCCGGGAGCAACCAGAACATCCCCCTGGGCATGGCAGAGGCTTTGGGCGTGTTGGACAGTGTGCAGGATTAACTTCTGGGAGCGACCAAAAAATCAACACTGGCTCAGAAGAGGCATCGGACAAGTTCGGCAGTTCTCAGGATGAACTTCCAGCAGCAACCGGTACATCCCTGCAGGCGCGAAAGATGGAAAATTCCCTGTGGGCATGACAGCGGCATTGGGCGCGTTCGGCAGTGCTTGGGATGAACTTCAAGTAGCAACCAGAACATCCCTGCAGGCATGGAGAGGCATTAGGTGCATTCAACAGTGTTCTGGACAAACTTCGGAGATCGACCTGAACATCCCCGCAGAAGCAGCAGCAGCGTTGGACACATTTGGCAGTGAGCTGGACAAACTTCTAGGAGTGATGGGAACATCCTCACGGGCGTGGCAGAGGCTTTGGCGTGTTCGGCAGTGCACAGGATGAACTTTTTGGAGCGACCAGAACATCTCCGTGGGCATGGCAGAGGTGTCGAGCATGTTCGGCAGTGCGCAAGACGAACTTCCAGGAGCAACTGGAACATCCCATCAGGCATGGAGGAGGTATCAGGCGCGTTCAGTAGTGTGCAGTATGAACTTTCTAGAGCAACCTGTCATGCGTGTTTGGTAATTCTCAAGACAGACCTCCCAGAGTGACCGGAACATCCTTACAAGCATGGCAGAGGCATTGGGCGCATTCAGCAGTGCGCGGATGAACTTTCGGGAGTGACTGGAATAATCCCGCAGGTGCACCAGCAGCATTGGACAAGTTGACCAGTGCATAGGATGAACTTACTGGAGCGACCAGATCATCCTCAAGAGTGTGGCAGAGGCTTTGCGTGCATTGGACAGTGTGCAAACTTCGGAGTGACTGGAACATCCCCGTGGCCGTGGCAGAGGCACCAGGCACGTTTGGCAGTGCACGGGACAAACTTCTGGGAGAAACTTGAATATCCCTATGGGCATGTCAGTGGCATCGGACATGTATGGCAGTGCACGGCATGAACTTCTGGGAGTGACCAGAACATCTCCATGGGCATGGCAGAGGCGTTAGCGTGTTGGGCAGTGTGTGGGACAAACTTTCCGGAGCCACATGAACATCCCTGCAGGTGCAGCGGCGGTGGTGGACACGTTCAGCAGTGCACAGAACCAACTTTCGAGAGTAGCAAGAACATCTCTGCGGGCACAGTAGAGGCATCAGGCACATCCGGCAGTGCATGGGACAAATTTCCGAGAGTGACCAGAACATCCCCCTGTGGGCGGCAGTGGCGTCAAACTCGTTGGGCACTGCAGGTGTTTAACTTCCAGGAGTGACCAGAACATCCCCGTGAGCGCAGCAGAGGCTTCGGCTGCATTTGGCAGTGCACTGGACGAACTTTTGGGAGTGACCCAAACATCCCTGAAGCATGTCCTTATCCTAATTCAAGATATACAAAATTTGGAGCATATCCTTTTTGCTCACAAATAATAGGCTGTATTTATAGTATTAGACAACCTTATCTTAATTCAACTAGTACTTAGGTTCTTTATCCACTTAGGATATGTTTTCCTAAGTCAACAAGGTTTTCTAACACAACTAAAACATTATCAAGATACGCCTTATCTCGCTGTTTCCTAATCCTACTAGGATTCTTGGTCTTTCTTGAATTCCTACTTAGACTAGAATTCCTACTATGACTAAATCTTTCTATCCTTATCTTATCTCCTTACCTACAGCTGCTGACCTTCATCTTGCCATTTCCTTCTAGGATTAAGACTTCCATTATGGTGTGTCCTTCCATTCCAAGACTTCTCCTTGACGCGAACATCTTGCTGAAGTCAAACCTGCCATGATGTCCTACTGCTGCTGGAGTTCTTCATGCCATCCATGTCCTTCTCCTGCTCCTATTGCATTATGTGTGTCCTGTCAATGCTGGTGTTCTTCTTGGCTTGGATTTCTGCAGTCACTTAGGACAGAGTCAGAACTTGGCCGTGCTTCACTGCTTGCCATGTGCATGCTTGTTGCGCGAACATTCTGGCCTGTTGCTGCCTCTCTTGCTGCTTGGCGCCTCATGCGCATTCGCTAATGCTTCCTTTGCCTCCTAAGGTCCTCAACAGTTCAGCAGTGCATGGGACAAACTTCCAGGAGCGATCGGAACAACCCCGCAGGTACAATAGAGGCATCTGGCACATTTGGCACTGCTCCGGACGAATTCTGGGAGCAACTGAACATCCCTCTGGGCACTGTAGAGGCATTGGGTGTGTTCAGTAGTCTGCAGGGATGAACTTCCGGGAGTGACCGGAAAATCTCCACAGGCTCGGCAGAGGCATCGGACTCGGTAGGCAGTGCTCGGGGTGAACTTCTGGGAGCGACTGGAACATCCCTGTCACCACGGCAAAGGCATTGGGCACGATTGGCTGTTTGTAGAAAGAACTTCTGGGAGCGAGTAGAACATTCCTGCAGGTGTGAATGCAGCATCGAACATGTTTGGCAGTGCACAGGACAAACTTCCTAGAGCAACCGGAACATTCCCGTGGGCGGGCAGAGGCTTTGGGGGCATTGGGCAGTGTGCGGGTTGAACTTCAGGGAGTGACCGGAACATCCCCACAGGTGCAGCAGTGGTGTCGGGCGCATTGAGCAGTGTGCGGGATGAACTTTCGGGAGTGACTGGAACCTCCCCATGGGCATGGCATTATTTGGCAGTGAGTGGGACAAACTTCCGGGAGCAACCGTAACATCTCCATGGGCATGGCAGTGGCATTGATAAGTTTGGCAGTGCACAGGATGAACTTTTAGAGCAACCGCAACATCCCTGAAGGTGTGTCGGATGCTTCTGGTGTGTTGGACTGTGTGCGGGATGAACTTTCGGAAGTGACAGGAACATTCTGTAGGCATGGCAGAGGCATCAAGCGCATTTGGCAGTGTGCAGGATGAACTTCTGGGAGCGACCGGAACATGCCATGGGCATGGCAGAGGTGTCGGGCATGTTCGGCAGTGTGTGGTACGAACTTTGGGGGGCAACCGGAACATCCCTGCAGGTCCAGCAGCAGTGACGAGCACATTGGGCAGTGTGTGGGACAAACTTATGTGAGGGACCAGAACATCCCTGCGGGTGCAATAGAGGCATCGGGCGCGCTTTGATGTGCGGCGTACAAAGTTCCGAGAGCGATGAGAAAATCCCCGTGGGCTTAGGAGAGTCTTTGGATGCATTCAGCAGAGCTCTAAACGAACTTCCAGGAGCAACCAAGACATTCACTCAGGCATGGCATAGGCATCAAGCGCATTCGGCGGTGTGCAAGAAAAACTTCAGGGAGCAACTGGAACATCCCTATGGCCACAGCACAGGCTTTAGGCACGTTGGGCAGTGTGCAGGACAAACTTCCAAGAACGACTGGAACATCCCCACAGGAGTTGCAGCGGTGTCGGGCGCATTCGTGTTGAGGGCCTTAGGAGGCAAAGGGAGTGTGAACGAATGCGCGCAAGGTGCCAGGCAGCAAGAGAGACAGCAACAGGCCAGAATTGCATGCGACAAGCCTGCATGCAGCAAGCAGTGAAGCACGGCCAGGTTCTGACTCAGTCCTAATCAATTGCGGAAATCAAAGCCAAGAAGAAGACTAGTATTCGCAGGACACACAGGAAGCAATTCGAGCAGGAGAAGGAGAGTGACGGCTTGAAGAACTCCAGCAGCAGCAGGATGTTTTGAAAGGTTTACTTCAGCAAGATGACCACACCAAAAAGAAGTCTTGGAAAGGAAGGACGCCACAGCAGAAGTCCAATCCAAGAAGGAAACGGCAAAGAAGAAGTCAGCAGCTGTATGAAAGAAGATAAGATAAGGATAGAAGGACTTAGTCAAAGTAGGAATTCTAGTCTGAGTAGGAATTCAAGAAAGACCAAGAATCCTAGTAGGATTAGGAAACAATGGGATAAAGTCTATCTTGATAATGTTTTAGTTGACTTAGGAAAACATATCCTAAGTGGATAAGGAATCTAAGTACTAGTTAAATTAGGATAAGGCTGTCTTAAGACTATAAATACAGCCCATTGTTTGTGATGAGAAGATAAGCCCCGAATTTTGTTATTTTCTCATTCAATAATCAAGAATCAAGGTTAGTATTCTTGCTTACTTTCTTATTTATATTTTTGGTTATCTTTTAAGAGTTGTCTGAGATAACTTGGGCGTAAGACAAGGTTAAGAGTTGTCTTCCTTGCTTAAGAGATAAGGTTGAAGTCAAGAGTTGTCTTCTTCAACCAAGGCAAGTTGTGATAGGTTTAAGAGTTGTCTTGCCTATCCAACATAGCCTTCTATATATTAGTTAACCCAACGGACAGCTTAGGGGAATGTAAATATAAGAAAAGAACTCAAGAATCAAATGGGACAGCAAGTTAGGAAGGATTTCAATAGGTGTGCTGACCCCTAAGGTGTAGAAAAGTTAGGGGAAAAAATCGGGACCCCAACAGTTTGGCAGTGCACGGGGTGAATTTCGGTGAGTGACAGGAACATCCCTGTGGACATGGCAGAGACTTCAAGCGCATTTTGCAGTGCCCGGGATGAGCTTCTTGGAGTGATCTGAACATCACTGCATGCACATCAGAGGTGTCGTACACATTCAGCAGTACCAGGGACAAACTTCTTGGAGCGATCAGAACATCCCCGCACGTGTGGCAAAGGGGAAGGGCGCGTTTGGCAGTGAGTTGGAAGAACATCTGCGAGTGACCGGAACATCCCCACGGGAGTGGCAGAGGCTTAGGGCACGTTGGGCAGTGTGCAGGACGAACTTCCGTGAGCAACCAGCACATCCACATGGGCGCGGTAGAGTTGTCGGGTGTGTTCGGCAGTGCACAGGACAAACTTCTGAGTTTGACTGGAGCATCCCCCCTGGGCATGGCAGATGCTTCTGGCATGTTGCACAGTGCCAGGACAAACTTCCGTTAGTGACCAGAACATCCCTGCGGGCATGGCAGAGGCATTGGGCGCATTCAGAATTGTGCAGGACAAACTTCTGGGAGTGACCAAAACATCCCCGTAGGCATGGTGGCAGCGTCGGACAAGTTCGGCAGTGCATGGGACGAATGTCCGGGAGCATCTGGAGCATCTCCGTGGGCATGGCCACAGCATTGGACACGTTCGAAAGTGCGTGTGATAATCTTTCGAAAGCGACTGCAACATCCCTTGGGCATGTCTGAGGCTTTGGGTGCATTGGGCAGTGCACGGGATGAACTTTTGGGAGTGACCAGAACATCCCCACGGGTGAGCCAGAGGCTTCAAGCACGCTGGGAAGTGTGCTAGATGAACTTCCAGTAGTGAACAAAACATCCCCACAGGGGCGGCAGGGGCGTTGTGCGTGTTCGGCGGTGTGCAGGATGAACTTTCTGAAGCAACGAGAAAACCCCTGCAGGCTCGGCAGAGGCATTGGATGCACTCGGCGGTGCCCTAGATGAACTTCTAGGAGCAACTAGAACATCCCCACGGGCATGGATGAGGCATAAGGCACGTTCGGCAGTGCACAGTACAAGTCTAGGAGTGGCCCGCAAATCCCCTGGTTGCAGCAGCAGCAGTGCATGGGACAAACTTCTGGGAGTGACCGGAACATCCCTGCAGGTGTGGCAGAGGCTTTGAGCACGTTTGGCAGTGCACGGGATGAACTTCCGGAAGTGACCGGAACATCACCGCATGCGCAGCAGAGGTGTCATGCGTGTTTGGCAGTGCATAGGATGAACATTCGTAAGTGACAATAACAACCCTGTGGACTCAGCACAGGCATCGGACGCATTCGGCAGTGCCTGGGATGAACATCCGGGAGTGACTGGAACATCCCCCCAGGCACAGGAGATGCTTCTGGAATGGCAGACGCTTCCAGTGCATTGTACAGTGCTAGGGACGAACTTTCGGGAGTGACCAGAACATCACTGCAGGCTCCAGGAAGTATGTCCTGTGCACTGCCGAACATGTCCGCTGCTGCTGCTGCACCAGCAGGGATGTTTCGGTCTCTCTGAGAAGTTCGTTCTGAGCCTTGTTGAACTCATCCAACCCCTCTACCAATCCCACGGTGATTTTCCGATCACTTTGGGAAGTTCATCCCATGCACTCCCAATGAGCCCGAAGCCTCGGCATGGCTTCCCTCAGGTGCGGTAGAGGCTTCAGGTGCATTGGGAGTGCATGGGATGAACTTCCAAGAGTGGTCGGAAAATCATTGTGGGTTCGGTAGAGGCGTTGGACGAGTTTGACAAGTCTCAAGGCGAACTTCTGGGAGCGCCAAAACATCCCAGCGGTAAGCAGCGGCTTCAGACATGTTCGACAGTGAGCAGGACAAACTTCTTGGAGCAACCAGATTATCTCCACGGGTGCTGTAGAGGCTTCAGACGCATTTGGCAGTTCACAGGAGGGACTTCCTAGACTGACCTAACATCCTAGAAGGTGCGGCAGAGACTTCAGGCCCGTTGGGCAGTGTGTGGGATGAACTTCTGGGAGTGACCTGAACATCCTTGCGGGCATGGCAGAGGTGTCAGGCGTGTTGGGCTGTGCACAAGACAAACTATCCGGAGTGACCAGAACATCCCCGCAGGCACGGCAGAGGTGTCGGTTGTGTTTGGCAGTGCAGAAGACGAACTTCCAGGAGCAACTAAAAAATCCATGCTGGCTCGGAAGAGGCATCGGACAAGTTTGGCAGTTCTCGGGATGAACTTCTGGCAGCAACCAGTAAATCCCTGCAGGCGCAAAAGCCGGAAAATCCCTGTAGGCATGACAATGGCATTGGGCACATTTGGCAATGTTTGGGATGAACTTCAAGTAGCAACCGGAACATCACCGCAGGTATGGGAGAGGCATTGAGTGCATTTGACAGTGTACAGGACAAACTTCAGAGATCAACCCGAACGTCTCCGTGGGAGCAGCAGCAGCATTGGACACATTTGGAAGTGAGCTGGACAAACTTCCGGGAGCAATGGGAACATCCTCACGGGCTGGCAGAGGCTTTGGCTGTTGAGCAGTGCACGGGATGAACTTTTTGGACCGACCGGAGCATCTCCGTGGGCATGACAGGGATGTCAGAAATGTTTGGCAGTGCGCAAGACGAACTTCCAGGAGTGACCGGAACATCCCAGCTGGCATGGCAGAGGTATCGGGCACGTTCGGCATTGTACAGTACAAACTTTCGGGAGCAACCTGTCACATGCATTTGGTAGTTCTCAAGATAAACTTCCAAGAGCGACCGGAACATCCTTGTAGGCACGGCAGAGGCATTGGGCATGTTCAGCAGTGCACAGATGAACTTTCGGGAACAACCGGAACAATCCCTCAGGTGCACCAGCAGTATCGGACATGTTGACCAGTGCACAGGATGAACTTACTGGAGCGACCAGATCATCCTCACGAGCATAGCAGAGGCTTCGGCCACATTCGACAATGCGCAAGATGAACTTCCAAGAGTGACTGGAACATCCCTGCGGCCATGGCAGAGATGCCAGGCATGCTCGGCAGTGCACAGGATGAACTTCTGGGAGAAATTCAAATATTCCCGCGGGCGCGTAAGTGGCATCGGACATGTACGGCAGTGCATGGCATGAACTTCCGGGCAGCAACTGGAACATCCCTGCGGACTCAGCTGAGGCATTGGTCGCATTTGGCACTGCACAGATTGAACTTCCAGGAGCAACCAGAACATCACCATGGGCATGGCAGAGGCTTTGGCATGTTGGGCAGTGTGTGGGATAAACTTCCCAGAGCAACATGAACACCCCTGCGGGTGCAGCAGCAGTGGCGGACACGCTCAGCAGTGCTTGGAACGAACTTTCAAGAGCAACAAAAACAACTCTTCGGCACAGTAGAGGCATTAGGCGCATTCGGCAGTACGCAGGACCAATTTTCATGAGTGACTGGAACATCCTTCTGTGGGCGGCAGCGGCATCAAACACGTTGGACAGTGCAGGGGACAAACTTCCGAGAGTGACCAGAACATCCCCATGGGCACAGTAGAGGCTTCGGGTGCATTCGGCAGTGCACAGGACGAACTTTCGGGAGTGACCCAAACATCTCTGTGGGCATGGGAGAGGTGTCGGGCATGTTCAACAGTGCATGGACAAGCTTCTGGGGGTGACCCGAACATCCCTGTTGGAGCGGTAGTGGCATTGGACACGTTCAGCAATGCATGGGACAAACTTTCTGAAGAGACAGGAACATCTCCATGGGTGCGGTAACGGTGTTGGGCGCATTTGGCAGTGCACGGGACAAACTTCCGGGACTGACCAGAACATCCCTGCAAGCATGGCATAGGCTTCGGGCGTGTTGGGCAGTGCACAGCACGAACTTCCAGTAGTGACCAGAACATCCCTTTGGGTGCTGCAGAGGCATTGGGTTCATTTGGCAGTGTGCAGGATGAACTTCCGGGAGTGACCAGAAAATCCCTGCAAGCCTGGCAGAGGCTTCAGACATTCGCAGTGCTAAGGATGAGCTTCCAGAAGTGAACAGAGCATCCCTGCAGGCATGGTAGAGGCTTCGGGAACATTGGGCAGTGCACAGGATTAGCTCCCAGGAGTGACCTCAACATCCCCGCAGGCATGGTATCAATGTCAGACGTGTTCAGCAGTGAGTGGTACAAACTTCCCAGAGCAACTAGAACATCCCTGCAGGAGCAGCAACAGTGGGGGACACGTTCGGCAGTGTGCGGGATAAACTTCCAGGAGCGACTGGAGCATCCCTGCTGGCTCGACAGAGGCTTCGAGCGCATTGGGCAGTGCCCACAATGAACTTTCAGGGAGCAACTGGAACATCATCGCAGGTGTGGCAGAGGCATTGGGTGTGTTTGACAGTGCATCGGATGAATTTCTGAGAGCAACCAAAACATCCATACGGACGCAGCACACGAGTCAGGTATGCTCGACAGTGCGTGGGGCAAACTTCCAGGAACGACCAGAGCATTTACCCAGATGTGGCAGAGGCATCAGGTGCATTCAGCAGTGTGCGGGATGAACTTTGGAGAGTGACCTGAACAATCCCGTGGGTGCAGCAACAGTGTCGAACACGTTTGGCAGTGCACAGGATGAACTTCCGAGAGCAACCAGAACATCCCCGCGGGCTTGGCAGAGAGATAGGGTGCATGTGGCAGTGTATTGTGTGCGGGATGAACTTCTGGGAGCGACCAGAACATCTCCACGGATTCAGAAGTGGCTTCAAATGTGTTTGGCACTGCATGGGATGAACTTCCGGGAGCGACCAGAAAATCTCTGCGGGCACAGCAGCGGCGTTGGGTGCAATCAGCAGTGAGTGGAAAGAACTTCCAAGAGCGACCGGAACATTCCCACAGGTGTGGGAGAGGCTTCAAGCGCGCTTGGCAGTGATTAGGATGAAATTCTGGGAGAGACTGGGACATCCCCGTGGGCACAGCAGCAGCGTAGGAGATGTTCAGCAGTTTGTTGGATGAACTTCCAGGAGCAACCAGAACATCCCCGCAGGCACAGCAAAAGGCTTCAAGAACATTCGGCAGTGCATGGCACTAAATTCGAGGAGCAACCAGAACATACTCACAGGCACAGCAGCAGCATCAGGTGCGTTCGACAGTGTGCGGACAAACTTTCCAGAGTGACCAGAGCATCCCTACGGTGCGGCAGTGGCATTCATCAGTGCACTGGACGAACTTCTGGGAGCAACGAGAAAATCACCAAGGGCTCAGTGGAGGCATTTGGCAGTTTTTGGGATGAAATTCCAGGAGCAACCAGAGCATCCCTCCGGGTGCGCCAGAGGTTTTGGGCGCCTTGGGCAGTTTGTGGGATGAACTTCCGGGAGCGACCAGAACATCCCCGTGGACATGGCAGAGGAGTTGGGCGCATTCAACAGTGGGTGGGACGAACTTTCGGGAGTGACTAGAACATACCCACATGTGCAGTAGAGGCTTCGGGCCCCATTGGCCAGTGTGCAGGATGAACTTCCGGGAGCAACCAAAATGGTCCCACAGGCACGGCAGAAGCGTGGAGCGCATTTGGCCATGCACAAGATGACCTTCTGGTAGCGCCAAGAACGTGACTGCTGGCACGGCAAAGCCTTCAGGCACACTGGGCAGTGCATGGGACAAACTTCAAGGGGCAACCGCAAAATCTCCACAGACTCACAGATGTGCCAGACGCATTTGGTAGTGCTTGGGACAAACTTCCATGAGTGACCGGAACATCCCAGTGAGTGTGGCACCAATGTTGGACGCATTCACCAGTGTATGGGACGAACATCCAGGAACAATCAGAACATCCTCGTGGGTGTGGCAGAGGAGCCAAGTGCATTCAGCAGTGCACGGGACAAACTTTTGGGAACGACCAAAACATCCCCGTTGGCAGGGCAGAGGCATCGGCTGTGTTTTGCAGTGTGCAGGACGAACTTCGGGAGCAACCAGAACATCCCCATGGGTGTGGCAGAGGCCTTGGGCGCATTGGGTAGTGTGTGGGAAGGAGCACTCGGAACATCCCAACAGGTGCGGCAGCAGCATCGGTGGCATTCGGCAGCATGCGGAACAAACATCCCAGGCGGGCTCAGCAGAGGCATCGTACATTTTTGGCAGTGCTCAGGACAAACTTCTGGAAGCAACCGCAACATTGCATTGGGCATGGCAGCAGCATCGGACACATTCATCCGTGCACAGGACAAACTTCCAGGAGAGACCAGAAGATCCCTGCAGGCGGGGCTGATGCTTTGGGCGTGTTGGGCAGTCCGGGGGACGAACCTCCGAGGGCAACTGTAACATCCCTGCAGGCACAACAGTGGTGTCAGGTGCATTCATCAGTGCATGTGACACACTTCTAGGAGAGACCAGAACATCCCAACGGGTGTGGCAGTGCATGGTACGAACATCCAGGAGTGACCGGAACATCCCTGAGAGCGCAGCAGCTGCGTCGGCTGCATTTGGCAATGGACGGGATGAACTTTTGGGACCAACCAGAACATCCTGCGGGTACACCAGATGTGTCGGTCACATTGGTTAGTGTGCGGTATGAACTTCCAGGAGCTACGAGAAAATCTCTGTGGCCATGGCAGTAACTTCCAGGCATGACTGGAACATCCCCACGAATGCAGTAGAGGTGTCGGACGCGTTCGGCAGTGCACAGGACGAACTTTTGGGAGTGATCAGAAAATGCCCGCAGACTCGGCAGAGGTGTCGGATGCATTTGGCAGTGCTCAGGACGAACTTCCGGGTGCGAGTAGAACATCCCTGTGGGCGTGGCATAGGTGTTGGGTGTGTTCGGCAGTTAGTGGGACGAACTTCCCAGAGTGACCAGAACATCCCTGCAGGAGTGGTAGCGATGTTGGGTGCACTCAGTAGTGCACGAGATAAACTTCTGGGAGCAACCGGAACATCCTTGCAACCTCAGCTGAGTCATAGGGTGCATTCGGCAGTGCACGGGATGAATTCCCGAGGCTACCAGAACATCCCACGGGTGTGGCAGAGCCGTCGGGCACATTCGGCAGTTCACGGGATGAGCTTCCAGAAACAACCTGAACATCCCCACCGGTGCAGTAGAAATGTCGGGCGCATTCGGCACTGCCTAGGATGAACATCTGGGAGCGACCGGAACATCCTTCCAGGTGTGGCAGAGGCTGCGGGCATGTTGGGCAGTGTGCAGAATGAACTTTCGGTAGTGACTGGAAAATCCCCGCGTACTTGGCAGAGGCCTCGGACACATTCGACAGTGCTCATGATGAACTTCTGTGAGCAACCAAAACATCCCCATGGGTGCGGCAGATGTGTCATGCACGTTCGGCAGTGCTTGGGACGAACTTCCAGGAGCTACCGTAACATCCCTGCAGGCTCGGCAGAGGCATCGGGCGCGTTAGTCAGTTCACGGGATGAACTTCTGGGAGCGACCATAAGATCTGTGCTAGCGCAGCTGAGGCTTCAGGCGTGTTTGATAGTGCATGGCACAAACTTCTGGAACTAACCTAAAATCCCCGCAGGCTCAGTAGAGGCATCGAATGACTTTGGTAGTGCTTAGGGAAAACCTCCAAGAGTGACCATAAAATCCCCGTTGGCTTGGTAGAGGCGTACGATGAGTTTAGCAGTGCTCGAGATGAACTTCAGAAAGCAACCATAAAATGCCCGTGGGCTTGGCAAAGGCATTGGACGCATTCTGCAGTGCTCAAGATGAACTTCTAGGAGTGACCAGAACATCTCCACAGGTGTGCCAAAGGCGTCGGTGCATTTGGCAGTGCACAGGATGAACTTCTGGGAGCAACAGAAAAATTCCCATGGGCTCAGCAGAGGCGGCGGATGTGTCCGGCAGTGCTCAGGATAAACTTCCGGGAGTGACTGGATCATGCCTACAAACACAGCAGAAGAGTCAGGTGCATTTGGTAGTGGCAGGTGAACTTTTGAGAGCAACCACAACATCCCCGCCAGCTTGGCAGAGGCATCAGGCACATTCTTGTTCAGGACCTAAGAGGCAAAGGGAGCGTGAGAGAATGCGTGCAAGGCGCCAAGCAGCAACAGAGGCAGAAACAGGCCAGCATGTGCGTGCAACAAGCCTGCACGCCGCAAGCAGTGAAGCATGGCCAGGTTCTGACTCAATCTCAATTGATTGCAGAAATCCAAGCCAAGAAGAAGATCAGCATTGGCAGGACATGTG
>BNST01002155.1:0-15812 GCA_019650275.1 Xylocarpus granatum
ATCAGAAGAGTCGCAGAATAACCGCAAGAGTGCCGGGGAGCACCGAAGGGGTTATTGGAAGCTATTCTAGAGGAGAGAGAGAGAGAGAGAGAAGAGGGGGTTTTTGTTTTTTGTCTAAAATGTTGTTCTTAGTTCTTTCTTCTTAAGTTATAAGACTTTCTGGACTTTCAACGTACACCTAGGTCTTACCAGAGCTTCTGTCGAGCCTGCCTAGTACTTCGGCTTCCAGTCCTTTCAGTCTTTAAACATAATAAAAAGAATTCTAAACAACAATCCTAGATTTAAAAGTTTTTCCTCTGATACCAATTGAGGATTGGTATCAGGAGAGGATTATTCTTTTCAAAGTTTTGCTCTGATACCAATTGAGGGGGCGAGGTACGGAATTAGTAAAATTTTATAATAAGATAAATTCTAGTAAACTAAGTACCAATAGATGGACAAAATTTATAGACTATTTAAAAATAATAGGAGTAGAATGTAAAATAGAACATATTTAGGGGGCGAGGTACGGAATCAGAAGAGCCGCAGAATAACCGCAAGAGTGCCGGGGAGCACCGAGGGGTTATTGGAAGCTATTCTGGAGGAGAGAGAGAGAGAGAGAGAAGAAGGGGTTTTGTAATCCATTTCACTCGTTTGATCCTACAACCTAGCACTATTTCTGATGAATAGCTGTCTACCCTAACATACTAACGACTACTATGCACAATTAATTTCTACAAAATGCTAAATTAACCAGAGTTTCTTAAAGAACCAACCACCGGAGTTTCTACGGCGTTGGGGATTTTGGAATAAGACTGTTAAGAGAGGGACTCTCTATCTTAACAGAATATGTTGAAAGATTAAAGAAATATTTACCTTGGAACTCTGAAAGGCTGATTTTTAGAGAGAGGAGGAGAGGAATTCTAGAAAACTTGAAGTGGGTTGTAAACGGTCTACCTTCATTGAATAAGTAAAGGGTTTATATACAACCTAAAAAGCTAACTCATGGTTAAAATAACCATGGTTACTTTCTAAAAAGAAAACTCTAGTTACAAAAAGTAACCTAACCCATGGTTAAATAAAACCATGGTTTACAAAAAGAAACTATAGTTAACAAAAGTAAACTAACTCATGGTTAGATAGAACCATGATTACTAAAAAGCAACAAAGTAAAAAAATAAAAATAAAAGAATCTGGTGGTAGCTTTGTCGGATAGCTTGTCAGTCTGAATACTTCTTTCTTGGCAATCTATTCTTCATTGGAGTCCAAAGAGGTGTCATCATCAGAGGAGAAAATGAGCTCAGGAAGAATGTGATGATCTCCAAAGCTCTTAACATTTAGATGAGCTCTGATGTTTAGAAAGTGGTCTTCCATACTTGGACTCTCATGGATCTGGCCCAAAAAAGGAACATAGATGTTGAAGTGATTTGTTTTAGTGAACACCTTCATTCTACTATCTTCCATATGCATGACATATTGATGGGTCCACGTCTTCATTTTTTGGGCTGATAAAAATAAATTCCTGAAATGGCTGATATTTTCTTCAGTAGATGAAGTAGTTTCTTCAGCCAGAATTCTGCTCCACTGGGAATTTATTTTTATATTAAAGGGTTTTGAGAAAGGATATGCATCGATCATTATTTTCATTTTTGCTTCCTCAAGATATCCCGTATTATAACTAGCTGGGATAGAAGATATTTGGAGATTCAAAAATCCTTCTTTTCCCACCTGATTTCTTTCAAAATATTCATACAGGATATGTACCAACCTCCAAGAGAGTGGTTCAACAAACCTTTTTATCTGTAAAGGATTAGTAACCACTAATCTTGCTAAAAATCCCATTTCAAAAAGCCTTTGTAAAGAATAAGGAGTCATAGTATCACTCCATTTTTCAAGATGGGCTGTAGCTTTAAAGAGGATTAGGCCTTTGCTACATATACAAGCTCCAGGAATATCATGATCTTTAGTTTTATAGTAAAAACTTATAATTCCCATTCCTGGTGGGCCTTGTTCATTGGTAGCAACTATTCTAAGGAAGTCTTGGGCTCTTACTAATTCATCTCTTTTTTCTTTCAGAACCCATCCAAGAACCTTCTTTTCAGCTGGAGTATTGAAAATAGGTTCTAATAGTTTTTTCTTTGCAAACCTTTCCTTATTTTCTTGTTGCCAAGTATCAATTTCCTTTTTCATCTCTCTCTCTATATTCTTTTTCTCACTGAGCCCCTTTTTGATTTTTTCAATTTCTTGCTCTAGCTCACTTATTTTTTCATTTTTCTCACTCAATTGCTTTTGTAAAAAATTTATTTTCTCTTTTAGAGTGGAAACTTTTTGAGAAAAAGGAGAAGACCTTAAAGAAGATCTCAAATATTGCTCTTCCTGATTTTTTAACTCAAAATAACAGCATAGAGCGTGCATAATGTCAGGCTTTAATCTGGGGTTAAAATGCCACAGATTATCAACAAGACATTTTTGCTTGGGCTTTAACTGGGCTTTAGAATCAAAAGAGAGATTTATTCCAGTGGGGAACACTTTCAGGGTATAGGGTCCAAAGAAAAAGGAATTTGGGCTTTGTGGGCTTTGTGAAGTACCTGCCATTGCTGCAAAGAATCAATAATAAAAGAATAGGTTAGTTCTATAAATCTTTTCTACAATGTCTATATTTCTACATATGCATGAACAATTATGTTGGTGGGCTTAGTGGGCTCCTGACTTACGTCGGTATCCACAACAAAATTGAATTTTGTACAATGCCACCATGCATGGATGCATATTAACTTTCTACATGAAATTACATTTCTACATGCAATTTACAGAAATAACAATTTTAATCAAAAGTATCATTATTAATTATTCTACATAATTTATCTGCTAAAAACTTTCACAAATATCAAAATATCTTTTTAAATGTTGTATATGCTGTGCTATATTATCACTAAATATTAATATATCATCTATATAACAAATTATAAAATCATCTAATTGCCTAAATATATTATCCATTTTTCTCTGAAATATACTAGGAGCATTTTTTAGTCCAAAAGGCATTACTAACCATTCATATTGTCCTAAGGGTGAAGTAAATGCTGTCCATTCTATACTATCTGGATGCATTGCTACTTGATGGAATCCTGATTTTAAATCAAACTTGCTATATATTTCCTTATCTTTTATTTTTAGTAATAAATAATCTATGCCTGGTAAAGTGTACTGATCTTTATAAGTATTATCATTTAATCTTTTATAATTAAAAACCATTCTACTTTTACCTCTAATTATCTCACTATGTTTTTGTACTATAAAAGCTGCAGTTCTATGTCTACTGTTAGAATGTCTAATTAATTTTCCTTTTAATAATTCTTCTATGTGTTTGGTATATTCTGCTTTGGTTCTAGGATCTGGTATTATGGGTTTATCTTGTATAGTAAGATCCGGATTTATTATTTCTAATTTACAAGTAATTTTATTCCTATTCCATAATGCTAAAGGATTATCTCCTATTACTGATAAATCTTCTAATCTTTTCATTAATAGTTCTAAATATGTTCTATAATTTGTTTCTAATTTACCATAATTGTACAATATTACATCTGTTTCGAATAATTCTTCTATTTTCTTGCTTATTACACTCTTCCTGTTCTTCAAAAATTTTAATATCTACTGGTCTACTTATGGGTGATGTATCTATGGTTTCTGTTTTCTTAAAAAATGTTACTTTTCCTATTTTCTACAGTTATTCCTCCCTGCATACTATAAATAAAATTCATTCCTATTATTAACTGAGTTCTATCATGAATCTGTAATGGTAAAACATAACAAAATGGTAATAAATATTTCTGAGTCTTAAAAATTAAGTAACTTCTTGTCTTTACTTTTAAAAAACTTTCTGTTACACTAGAAATTATGTTCCTAATTTAGGAAAATTAACAGGACCTTTTATAATAAATTAAAAATAGGAGGAGAAATTAGGTTTAATAATGAAGATAAAAAATTACTTAGACAGATAAAAAATATAATAAAAAACTTACCAGATTTAGAATTACCCCCAAAGGACGGTTATATAATAATAGAAACAGATGGTAGTTTAGAAGGATGGGAAGGAATTTTAAAATGGAAGCCTAATAAAGAAGACCACGTAACCTAGAAAAATTAAGTAGATATACTAGTGGAAAATATAAGACTAAAGTAACTAGTATAGATGCAAAAATATTAGCATGTATAAATACCCTAGAAAAATTTAAAATTTTTGTATTTGATAAATTAGAATATACCTTAAGAACTGATTGTTTTTTGTCTAAAATGTTATTCTAAGTTCTTTCTTCTTAAGTTATAAGACTTTCTGGACTTTCAACGTACACCTAGGTCTTACCATGCTTCCGAGCTTCTGCCGAGCCTGCCTAGTACTTCGGCTTCCAGTCCTTTCAGTCTTTAAACTTAATAAAAAGAATTCTAAACAACAATCCTAGATTTAAAAGTTTTTGCTCTGATACCAATTGAGGATTGGTATCAGGAGAGGATTATTCTTTTCAAAGTTTTGCTCTGATACCAATTGAGGGGCAGATTATTAACCATACTAGCAGGCCTTACCGTATTATTGGCTAATATTTCTAACTTATCTTCATTTTCTATTTCTTTTAATTTATTCTTATTATTTATTTCTATATTGCTTTTCTGTCATTTATTATTTTTAATTTAGGATCTCTACAGTATTACTTGCTATTATTTCTAAATCATCTTCTGTTGTCTCTTCATCTTTTGCTATTTGCTTAATTTATTCTCTTTTTCTAAATCTTTTATTCTTTGTTCTATCTACTTATCTCTAAGTCTTTTTCTAACCTTAATTCTGATAATTCTTTTTCTAATTTTTCTAACTATTTACCTTTTCTTTTAAGTAATTATTTTCTAATTTTATAATTCTATATCTTTTCTTCATTTCTATTTCTTTTACTTCATTCTTAACCTCATCACCGTATTCTACTATTTCTCCAAATCTTGCTATATCCATAGGACAACATACTAAATCACAGTTTTTACATTTTTTACAATTTTTTACTATTATCATATTACAATAAAAAGCATTTTTCTCTATAGGTATTATCCAACTATGATTACTGTGTTTACATTTAAAGGTAATTCTTTTTCTACTAACCAATTCATACTTCTTATTCTAATCCTATTCTGTTAAAGCAGATAATTTTTTATCTAAATTTTTTATTTTTATTTCTATTTGATCTAATTTTTCTAATATGTATTTCTATTTTTCTAGTTGTTTTACTACTTTGTCCTTTTTCTAAATTATTCTGAATTATTCTCATATTTTCTATTAAACTATCTATTTTCATTCTTTGTTTTTGTAAAATATTTAAATAAGACTTAAATATTATATTCTGTGACTGACTAATTGCTAATTTGGTTGTGTAGTATGTGGTAACTAACATCAGAAATAGTATTCAGCTGTGGATTATCCGAGTGAAATTTATGCTTAAAATTTTCACAAGAAAAACAAACTATGTTCAATTTATCTACAGACCTCTTCCTATGGTATCTTCCTCCTGTATCTAAGTCTAAATAATCAAGCCTATGAAGTACCTCTTCTTCCTTACTGGTCATGATATTAGGTTAATAGACTCCGCAAGTTTTCGCCTACACCTAGGTCTTATCAGCCTCCAAGCTTCTGCCTAGTACTTCAGCTTACCTCTATAAGAGTTTTTTCAACCTAATCAAGTTTTCAGGATGATTTGCTTAATCATAAAGGCTTAATATTTATACTTAGATCTTTTTTACTATTACTCTTTCTTCTCAAGTTATTAGACTCTCTGGATTTTCAACGTACACCTAGGTCTTACCTTGCTTCCGAGCTTCTGTCGAGCCTGCCTAGTACTTCGGTCTACAATCTTTTAAGTCCTTTAACAAAATAAAAGAGCCTTTCTAGTAATGTTTTTACATGATAACTTTGTTCTTAGTTCTTTCTTCTTAGTCTAGACTCTCTGGACTTACAGTCGTACACCTAGGTCTTACCATGCTTCCGAGCTTCTGCCGAGCCTGCCTATAATCCCTCTTTTTATTAGGGATAATTTTTAATAAGATAAGATGAGTTTAGAAAAAGACCCTTTTTATTTAAAAACTTTAGAAGCTACTGAAAATGAAATAGTAAGTCCAGCAATAGGATTTAGTAGAGATATGAATAATCTAGGATCTGTAGCAGGAGTACCATACAAAACTATAATTAGACAGAATAATACTATAATTTCATTATTATTAGAAATTAATAAAAAATTGATAGCTTTAGAATATAGTCTTAGAAAAATTACCAAATAGGACTCAAGATCCTTTATTTATAAAAACCATAGAAAATATTAATGAAAAATTAGCAAATTTATCTTTAGGACCTAAACCAGTAGTAGGAGGATCTAAAGGAAAGATGTTAGTTTGGAAAAAGTGGGAATAAGATGTCTCTTAGAAGAAGTAATACCACTACTAGTATAGATAGACAAGATAATATAACTAGAAGTGAGGAAACACGTAGGAATAGTACTAGTATAGAAAGACCATATACTTTGATAGACTAGAATATTAAGAAGACAGGATAGAGAAGGAAATAATAATTTAAGACTAGAAGAAGTAATAGATTTAGAAAGAAATTTAGATTTATATAATCAAAATCAATTAAGATTATTAAATCCTAGAACATTATATAATGTAGGAACATCAGAATTAGATAGTGATGAGGAATCAATAGAACAAAAACATACCTACTGTAGGAAGAAATTAAATATGTCTTTAAATACTGGATATTAATTCACATAGACAGATAATCAATGCATTACTTAGAATAAATTTAGAAAGTAGAATAAATATAGCATCCTTTAGAAATATCTTAGTTGTTGAAATTGAAAGGTTAGAAGAAAGATTAGAACATATAACCTTAGATAATATGTTTAGATATAGAATAGAATTAAGATTAACATTATTAAAAACTATAGAAAATTGGTTAAAACATAGTCTTGTAGCACCTAGATTATAATAATTAATATGACAGAAACACAAAAAATAAGAGAATTATATAGTAAATATCCAGATTATGATTGGACAGTAGATTTTTAGAAATACCAGATTTAGATGATTGTAGTTTATATATAGATATGGTATATGAAGATAATTATCCTAGAATAGGAAATAAAAATAAAAGTTATAAACCAACAGAAAATATAAAAGATGTAGAATTAGTAAGTAGAAAAAATATAGAGATAGAAGAGGAAAAAGTAGAAAATAAATTAATGCCAGTAGAAGATCAGATTTATTAGAAATTATTAGAAATGGTATAAATACAGAAGAGTATATTTTACCATTAGAAGAAATAGATATTCCTAAATATGATGATTACATAGGAGATAGAATATTAGCTAGTACATCATCAGGAGTAGTAACTAGTCCAGAAAATTTACCTCAAATAGAAATACAGCCGACTAGAACTTTCCCAGGAGCAGATAGTCAACCCCCTAATACAATATGTATACCAGAAATAAAAGGTAGAGGATACAGTAGAAAATTCCCATATGAACAAATAACATTACCATCAGCTCTAGCAAATAGTGGTAGTATGTTAGTATTAAGTAGTTATCACCCCCAATTGTGGGAAGAAGTAATAGCCAAATGGGAATCTAGTACAGTTTTACATTTAAGTACTTTTAATTTTATAGATAATCAAGAAAAAGTTAATTATGTAGAAAATTTATTAGGAGAAGTAGCAAAACTATATTTTCAATCATGGAAGAAAGATCATAGTAATTCTTATAGAGTATTAGTAGCTAATGCAGATGTAACAGAAAATATAACTAGCCAAATTAGACAGATGATTTTAGGATATGACCAATATAGAGGAAATACAGAAATGCAAAATAGAGCATTACAAGATTTAGAAAGATTACATATAGATAATATGACTCAAATAAAAGATTTTAGTAATGAATATCTTAATTTAGCAAGTAAAACAGGTAGAGCATTTACAGATGGTCAATTAAGTAGTAAATATTTTTTAAAATTACCCCCTCCCTTTAATACAATATTAGCAGAAGAATGGACTAAAAAACATGGTAATACATTTCAGATAGGTATAGCACCTAGGATTATTTTTACATTTGAATACTTAAAAAATCAGTGCATAATAAATGAGTAGCTAGACAAGTAAAAAGTTATAATTATTGTAAAAATGTGTATATACCAGGAATATACAAACAAGATAGGAAAAAGAAATACTTTAGAAAAGCCACTAATTATAGAAAAGGAATACCTAGGAAAAATCATGTTAGTAGGTTTAAAAGTAAAAAACCCCCCATTAGAAAATGTAAGTGTTTTATTTGTGGACAGTTTGGTCATTATGCTAAAGAATGTAGAAATAAGAAAGGAGATTTAGAAAGAATGACAGTATATAAAGAATTAGAACTAGAAGATGAGTTTGATATAATTAGTATAAATGGTAGTGAAAATAGTAATGATAGTGATGTACTAAGTATATGTGATAATAATGAAGAAATAGAAAGTCAAAATAATTTTGAAGAACAATTGAAATTGTTATCTTTATAATGTAAAGTGCATGTAGAAATGTAATTTCATGTAGAAAGTAAAATGTAGAAAGTTAATATGCATTCATGCATGGTGGCATTGTACAAAATTCAATTTTGTTGTGGATACCGACGTAAGTCAGGAGCCCACTAAGCCCACCAACATAACTGTTCATGCATATGTAACTTTTTGTAAACTATAGTTTCTTTTTCATAAAGTAACCATGGTTATCCTAACCAAGGTTTACTTTTTAGGTTGTATATAAACCTTCATTTGTTTAATGAAGGCAGACCGTTTGCAATCCACTTTCAAGCTTTCTATAATCCCTCTCCTACTCTCTCTAAAAACAGCCTTTCAGAGTTTATTAAGGTAAAGTTTTAATTTCAACATATTCAAGTAAGGTTGAGAGTCTCTCCCTTATTTGTCTTATTCCATATCCCCAACGCCATAGATCCTATTCCGGTGTTGGTTTCTTCTAAATAACTCTGGTAAATTTAGAATTTTGTAGAATTTAATTGTGTACAGTAGTTGTTAGTATGTTAGGGTAAACAACTATTCATCAGAAATAGTGCTAGGTTGTTGGATTCAGATGAGTGAAAGAGGATACCCCTCTTCTCTCTCTCTCTCCTCCAGAAAAGCTTCCAATAACCCTCTTGGTGTCTCCGTACTCCTTGAAGGTTATTCTGCGGCTCTTCTGATTCTGTACCTCGCCCCCGAAATTGGTATCAGAGCAAAAACTTAAAATCTAAGATTGTTGTTTAGAATTCTTTTTATTTTGTTATAAGACTTAACAGATGTACAGCCGAAGTACTAGGCAGGCTCGGCAAAAGCTCGGAAGCATGGTAAGACCTAGGTGTACACCTTCATATTTTTGTCCTCCATATGTAGAGGATAATCATGAGTCCATGTTCGAGCTTTTTGGGCCGAAAGAAGTAGATTTCTGACATTTATTATGTTCATCATGATTGATGGGTCAGATGCTTCAATCCACTCTTTCCAATGCATTTTTGTTCTGAGGTATGTGGGCTCAGAGCAGGGAAACACATCTATTAGAATTTCCATTTTGGCTTCTCCTGGATATCCTGTAGTATAGCTGGCTGGAATAGAAAATACACGGAGATCTATAAATCCTCCTCCATTTAGTCCCTCTCTAACCTTTCTTTGCTCAAAGTATTCATGCAGGATATAAGACAACCTCCAAGATAGTGGTTCTATGAACTTTTTTATTTGGGATGGATGAGTAACCACTATTCTGGTAATAAATCCCATTTCCAACAATTTTTCAAAAGAAAAAGGAAGAGTATTGTCTTTCCATTGTTTAATAACTATACTTGTTATTTTTAATTTATTATAAAAGGTCCTGTTAGTTTTACTAGATTAGGAACATAGTTTCTAGTGTAATTTAATAATCCTAAAAAGCTTTCTAATCTTTCTTAGTATTTATTTCTTCATTAATCTATACCTTTTTAATTATATGAGGCTGTAATTTATTATTCCTTTTCCTATTCTAATCCTAAGAATTCTATTCTAGGTTGTCCAATTTCGAGGGCGAGGTACAGAATCAGAAGAGCCGCAGAATAACCTTCAAGGAGTACGGAGACACCAAGAGGGTTATTGGAAGCTTTTCTGTGAGGAGAGAGAGAGAGAGAAGAGGGTGGTATCATATTTCACTCATCTAAATCCTACAACCTAGTACTATTTTTGATGAATAGTTGTTTACCCTAACATACTAACAACTACTGTACACAATTAATATTTACAAAAACTAAATTTACCAGAGTTGTTTAAAGAAACCAACCACCGGAGTTTCTACGGCGTTGGGGATTTAGGAATAAGACTGATAAGGGAGGGGACTCTCTACCTTATCAGAATATGTTGAGAGATATAAGAAAATTATTACCTTTAAACTTCTGAAAGGGTTGAGTTTGAGAGAGAATAGGGAGAGACTAGGAAAATAAGAAGATTTTTGCTCTGAATCGTTCTGTCTATTAATGAAAAAACTTCACATATTTATACAACCTAAAAGTAAACCTTGGTTGGAATAACCATGGTTACTTTATGAAAAAGAAACTAAGGTTACAAAAAGTAAACTAACTCATGGTTAGATAAAACCATGGTTTACAAAAAGAAACTAGAGTTACAAATAAAGTAAAGTAAAAAGACAAAAATTAAAAGAATCTGTCGGCAGTTTGTCAGGCGGCTTGTCTGAGCTATCTTTCAATCATCCAAGTCAATTAAATCATCATCAGAAGATATCCCATCCATTTATGATATATATCTGAAAATCTCCAAAGCTCTTAATTTCTAGATGGGCTCTGATGGAATGGAAATGGTCTTCTATGCTTGGATCTTCATGGATTTGGCCCAAGTAAGGTGTATATAGAGTGAAGTTGCTATATCTTGTAAACACCTTCATATTACTATCCTCCATGTGCATAGGGATAGTCATGGGTCCAAGTCTGGCTTTCTGAGCGAAAGTAGTAGATTTCTAACATTGATTATGTTCATCATTACTGATGGATCAGATGCTTCAATCCACTCTTTCCATTGATTTTTGTCCTTAAGCATGTGGGCTCAGAGAATGGGAAACACATCAATTAGAACTTCCATCTTGGCTCCTTCAGGATATCCTGTAGTGTAGCTGGCTGGTATTGAAAAGATTCTGAGATCTATGAATCCCTGTCCACTGATACCATTACCAACTTTTTTATGCTCATAATAAGCATGCAGGATATAAGACAACTTCCAAGATAGTGGTTCTATGAACTTTTTTATCTGTGACTGTTGAGTAACCACTATTCTTGTAATAAATCCCATTTCAAACAGCTGCTTTAAAGAAAAAGGAGCAGCAGAATCTTTCCAATGTTCTAAATGGGCTGTTGCCTTGAAAAGAACCAATCCCTTATTACAGACACATATGTTGGGCATATCATGATCTTGGGCTTTGTAATGAATAGCTGCCAAGCCCATTCCTGGTGGATATGGACCATTCAATGCTATGTGCCTCATGAATTCTTGGGCATTTATCATCTCTGTCATTTTGTCTGCTAGTACATACCCAAGTACCTTTCTTTCTGCGGGAGTGTTGAAGATGGGCTCTAATAATTTCTTCTTTGAAAATCTTTCTGTGTTTTCCTTTTGCCAGATGTCTATCTCCTTTTTCATTTCTTTTTCTCTTTCTTTTCTCTCATTGAGCTCATTTTGTATTTTTTCAATTTTTTGTTCGAGCTCTTTTATTTTTTCATTTTTTTCACTCACTCTCTTTTTGATAAATTTATTTCTTTTGCAACATAAAAGGTGTTTGTGGAGTGAGAGGATTGGGAGAGGCCAAAAGCATGGATCTCAAATTTTCTTCTTGATTTTTAAAATCAAGATAGCAACATAAGGCATGAAGAATGTCAGGTTTCAATCTTGGATTAAAATTCCAAAGATTATCAACAAGACATTTCTGTCAGGCTTTAGTTGGGCTTTGGCCTTGAAAGAGAGGTTTGTTCCTGTGGGGAACACTTTTAAAGTGTAGGGACCAAAGAAAAAGGAATTTGGGCTTTGTGATTGTGGGTTTTGTGATGTACCTGCCATTACTGCAAAGAATAAATAGTAAAGAATGGGTTAGTGCTACAAATTTTTCTACAATGTCTATATTTCTACATATGCATGAACAGTTATGTTGGTGGGCTTAGTGGGCTCCTGACTTACGTCGGTATCCACAACAAAGTTGAATTTTGTACAATGCCACCATGCATGAATGCATATTAACTTTCTACTTTTAACTTTCTACATGAAATTACATTTCTACATGCACTTTACATAGTATTAATCAAAAGTATCATTATTAATTATCTGGATAGTTTATCTGCTAAAAAATTTTCATTAGCCATTACATGTTCAATTTTACATTCTACACCTGTTATTTTTAAATAATCTATAAATTTTATCCATTTGTTGGTACTTAGTTTACTAGAATTTATCTTATTATAAAATTTTACTATTGCATTACAATCAGTTCTTAAAGTATATTCTAATTTATCAAACACAAATATTTTAAACTTTTCTAATGTATTTATACATGCTAGTATTTCTGCGTCTATACTAGTTACTTTAGTCTTATATTTTCCACTAGTATATCTACTTAATTTTTCTAAGCTACGAGGATCTTCCTTATTAGGTTTCCATTTTAAAATTCCTCCCTATCCTTCTAAACTACCATCAGTTAAAATTCATTCCTATGTATTAACTGTGTCCTATCATGAATTTGTAATGGTAATACGTAACAAAATGGTAATAAGTATTTCTGAGTTTAAATATTAAATAACTTCATGTTTTTTACTTTAAAAAACTTTCTGTTACACTATTTACTCCTGCTATTCTTATATGCGTAAAGGTAAATTTTCAAAACATTCTCTAGGTAAGCTTTATCATTTTGCACATTTACTAGCTCCTGTGTCTATAATAGCATTTAAATTAAATTGTTTATTATTTATTTCTATGGCTACTTGACAATTTAACAGATTATTAACCATACTAGCAGGCCTTACCGTATTATTGGCTAATATTTCTAACTTATCTCATTTTCTATTTCTTAATTTATTCTTATTATTTATTTCTATATTGCTTCTTCATTTATTATTTTTAATTTAGGTTCTACAGTATTACTTGCTATTATTTCTAAATCATCTTCTGTTTTCTCTTCATCTTTTGCTATTTGCTTTAATTTATTCTCTTTTCTAAATCTTTTATTCTTTGTTCTAATCTACTTATCTCTAAATCCTTTTCTAACCTTAATTCTGATATTCTTTTTCTAATTTTCTCTAACCTATTTACCTTTTCTTTTAAGTAATTATTTCTAATTTTATAATTTATATCCTTTTCTTCTTTTTTATTTCTTTACTCATTCTTAACCTCATCACCGTATTCTACTATTTCTCCAAATCTTGCTATATCCATAGGACAACATACTAGGTCACAGTTTTTACATTTCTTACAATTTTTTACTATTATCATATTACAATAAAACACTTTTTCCCTATAGGTATTAATCCAACTATGATTATTGTGTTTACAATTTAAAGGTAATTCTTTTTCTACTAACCAATTCATACTTCCTTATTCTAATCCTATTCTGTTAAAGCAGATATTTTTTTATTTAAATTGTTTTATTTTTATTTCTATTTGATCTAATTTTTCTAATATCTTATTTTCTATATTTTCTAGGTGTTTTACTACTTTGCCCTTTTTCTAAATTACTGAATTATCTCATATTTTCTATTAAACTATCTATTTTCATTCTCTTGTTTTTGTAAAATATTTAAATAAGACTTAAATATTATATCTTATGAGATTGACTATTGCTATTTGGTTGTGTAGTATGTGGTAACTAACATCAGAAATAGCATTCAGCTGTGGATCTTCAGAGTGAAATTTATGCTTAAAATTTTCTTTAATTTCGGGGCCGAGGTACAGAATCAGAAGAGCCGCAGAATAACCTTCAAGGAGTACGGAGACACCGAGAGGGTTATTGGAAGCTTTTCTGGAGGAGGAGATGAGAGAGAAGAGGGTTGTCCTTTTTCTCTCTCTCTCCTCTTTTATACTAGCACTACTTCTGATGAATAGCTGTCTACCTAGCATTCTAACAACTACTGTACACAATTAAATTCTACAAAATTATAACTTTACCAGAGTTATTTAGAAGAAACCAACCACCGAATAGGCTCTACGCAGTTGGGGATATGGAATAAGACAATAAGGGAGAGACTCTCAACCTTACTTGAATATGTTGTAATTAAAACTTTACCTTAATAAACTCTGAAAGGCTGTTTTTAGAGAGAGTAGGAGAGGGATTATAGAAAGCTTGAAGTGGGTTGTAAACGGTCTGCCTTCATTTAAACAATGAAGGGTTTTATTACAACCTAAAAAGTAAACCTTGGTTAGATAACCATGGTTACTTTATGAAAAAGAAACTATAGTTAGACAAAAGTTAACATAACTTCATGTTAGATAGAACATGGTTTGTAAAAAAAACATAGTTACATAAAGTAAAATAAAAGAGACAAAAGTTAAAGGAATCTGTGGCAGTTTGTCAGGCGGCTTGTTGTGCTGGCAATTCTGAGCTAATCATCCAAGTCTATCAAGTCATCATCAGAGACACCTCGATCTAATTCTGACAATATTTGGAAATCTCCAAATGTTTTATCCAGATGGGCCTTGATGGAATGAAGATGATCTTCTATGCTTGGATCCTCATGGATTTGGCCCAAGAAAGGTGTGTAGATACTAAAACTTCGTATTTAGATAAACACCTCATATTTTATTCCTCCATATGCAGAGGATAATCGAGTGAGTCCATGTTCTAGCTTTTTTGGGCCGTGAAAGAAGTAGATTTCTGACATTTATTATGTTCATCATGATTGATGGGTCAGATGCTTCAATCCACTCTTTCCAATGCATTTTTGTTCTGAGATATGTGGGCTCAGAGAAGGGAACACATCTATTAGGAATTTCCATTTTGGCTTCTCCTGGATATCCTGTGGTATAGCTGGCTGGAATAGAAAATACACGAGAGATCTATAAATCCTCCTCCATTTAGTCCCTCTCCAACCTTTCTTTGCTCAAAGTATTCATGCAGGATATAAGACAACCTCCAGGATAGTGGTTCTATGAACTTTTTTATTTGGGATGGATGAGTACACAACACTATTCTAGTATAAATCCCATTCTCCAACAATTGTTCATCAGGAAAGTATTGTCTTTCCATTGTTTCAATGGGCTGTTGCCTTGAAGAGAACCATCCCTCTACATGCATATGCATATATTGGGGCATATCATGGTCTTGGGCTTTATAGTGTATGGCTGCTAAGCCCATTCCTGGTGGATATGGCCCATTTAATGCTACATACCTTAAAAATTCTTGGGCGTTCACCATTTCTGTCATCTTTTCTGCTAATACATACCCAAGGACTTTTCTTTCAGCTGGGGTATTAAAGATGATGGGTTACTAAGAATTCTTGTGGATGGAAGAATCTCTCTTCCACGTGGTGTTCAACGGTTGCCATTGGTCATGCTCCATGGGGTTGTGTACAATACATTCGCTTTGACAGTCATTCTAGCTGTGGGAGCGCGGTGGCGATAGGGGGGGAAGACCAGAGATGTGGCATGTCCGGAGACTGGGGGATCTGGATCTCAAACCAAGAAGACACCCTGCTTGGCACTTGTGGCCAACTTGACACTTAGCATTGCACCTAAAACATAGGCCTCTTTCTGATCCTCCTGTGATTTCT
>BNST01002157.1:0-19549 GCA_019650275.1 Xylocarpus granatum
CAGTGATATAACGATTGGACAAAGTGACGTAACCAATCAAACCCTAGAGTAGTACTTAAGGTGTTTTTGCCATGATCATCAAAATGATTGGGAGGAGCACATACCATAGGCAAAACTGTGGTATAACACACTACCTATCATGCGGCAATCAAGATGACACCCTACCAAGCTGTATACAGAAGATTACCCCCGGGAATGTCAATTATACCATGGGAACAGCAGCATACTTGAAGTGGATGTCGCCCTAAGGTGTAGAAAGTTGGGGAAAAGAATCAAGACCCCAACATGAATGCGCCCGATACCACTGCTGCATCCATGGCTATCTTCAGGCCACTCCCAAAGTTCATCCCATGCACTGCTGAATGTGTCTGACTCTGCCACCGCGCCTGCAGGGATGTTCCGATCTCTCCAGGAAGTTCATCCCTCACACTGACAAACGCGCCCGATGCTGCGGCCGCACCCAGCAAGATCTTCTGGTTGCTCCCAATGTTTCCCTGCACACTGCCGAATGCACCTGACGCCTCTGCTGTACCCGAGAGGATGTTTTGGTCACTCCTGGAAGTTCATCCCACACACTACCCAACATGCCTGATGCCTCTGCCATGCCGGTGGGGATGTTCTGGTTGCTACCAGAAGTTCATCCCCCACACTGTTAAACGCGGCCAATGCCTCTGCCGTGCCTGTGGTGATGTTCCAGTCGGTCCCAAAAGTTCGTTCCACACACTGCCATACGCACCCGATGCCGCATCCAGGACCGTAGGGATGTTCCAGTCACTCTTGGAAGTTCGTCCCACGCACTGCCCAATGCACCCGACGTCTCTACCATGCCTGCAGGAATGTTCTGGTCGCTCTCGGAAGTTCATGCCAGTCACTGACAAACACCCTCGACGCCTCTACCAAGCCAATGAGGATGTTCTGGCCACTCCCAGCAGTTCATCCCATGCACTGCCAAATGTGCCTGACGCCACTTCCATGGCCGCAGGGATGTTCCGGTTGCTTTTGGAAGTTCATCCTGACCACTGCCAAATGCATCCAATGCCACTGCCATGCACGAAGGAATTTTTTGGTCGCTACAAGAAGTTCATCCTGCGCACTGCTGGACACACCCAAAGGCTCTGCCGCACCCACATGGATGTTCCAGTCACTCCTAGAAGATCGTCACGTGCACTGCCGAATGTGTTCGAAGACGTTGCCACACCCGTGGTAATGTTCTGGTTGATCCTGGCAGTTCATCCTGCACACTGCCCAACACGTCCAATGCCTCTGGCATGCCTGAGGGATGTTCCGGTTGCATCTGGAAGCTCGTCCCACACACTGCCGAATGCACCCAACGCTGCTGCCGTGCCTGCAGGGATGTTCTGGTAGCTCCCAGAAGTTCATCACACACACTGTCAAACACACCCGATGCCTCTGCCGCGCCAGTGGTGATGTTCCAGTTGCTCCTAGAAGTTCATCCCACACACACCCAAATGTGTACGATGCCTATGCCTTGTCCATAGTGATGTTCCGGTCAGTACCAGAAGTTAGTCCCATGCACTGCTGGATGTGCCAGAAGCCTCTGCCGCACCCACGGGGATGTTCCAGTAGCTCCTAGAAGTTCATCCCGTGCACTGCTGACATGCCCGATGACGTTGCCATGTCTGTGGGAATGCTCTGGTCGCTCCAGGAAGTTCATCCCGGGCACTGCCCAACACGCCCGATGCCTCTGCCACGCTCGAGGGATGTTCCGATTGCATCTGGATGTTCGTCCCGCGCACTGCCGAATGCACCCAACGCTGCTGCCATGCCCGCAGGGATGTTCCAGTCACTTCCGGAAGTTCGTCCTGCACACTGCTGAATGCACCCGTTGCCTCTGCTGTGCCCGCGGAGATGTTCTGGTCGCTCCTGAAAGTTTGTCCAGAGCACTGCCTAATGCATCTGACACCTCTGCTGAGCCTGCAGGAATGCTTTCGATCACTCCAAGGAGTTCATTCTGTGCACTGTATAATATGCACGATGCCTCTGCTGTGCCCGCTGGGATGTTCCAGTCGCTCTTGGAAGTTCATCCCATGCACTGCCTAATGCGCCCGAAGCCACAGCTGCGCCTGCAGGGATGTTCCGGTCACTCCCGGAAGTTCATTCTGTACACTGCCCAATGCGCCCGAACCCTCTGCTGCGCCGAAGGGATGTCGCAGTTGCCTGCGAAAGTTTGTCCCGTGCACTATCAAATGTGTCCAACGCTGCTGCTACACCAGTAAAGATGTTTGGGTCACTCTGGAAAGTTTGTGTCGCGCACTGTCTGAACACACCCAAAGCCTCTGCCATGCCCACAGGGATGTTCTGGTCACTCCTGGAAGTTTGTCCTCAGCACTGCCAAACGTGCCTGACGCCTCAGCCGTACGCGCGGGGATGTTTCGGTTGCTCCAGAAGTTCCTCCAGTGCACCGCCCAACATGCCCTAAGACTCTGCCGCACCCATAGAGATGTTCTGGTCACTGCCCTAAGTTCATCCAGCGCACAGCCGAATATGCATTAAGCCTCTATTGTGCCCGCGGGGATAATCCGGTCGCGCCCGGAAGTTGGTCCCGCACACCGCCAAATGTGCCTGATGCTACTGCCACTCCCGTGGTGATGATCTAGCCAGGCCCAGAAGTTTGTCTTGTGCACTGCTAAACACACCCAAGCCCCTACCACGCCTGTTCTGATCGCTCTCGAAAGTTCACCCAGCATTCAGCTGAACGCGCCTAACGCCGCTGCCGTGCCCACGGGGATGCTCTGGTCACTCCTGGAAGTTCTTCCTATGCAATGCCAAATGCACCTGATGCCTTTGCCACACCCATTGGGACGTTCCGGGTGCTCCCAGAAGTTTGTCCCATGCACTGCTGAATGCGCACAACGCCTCTGCCACAACCACGGGGATGTTCTGATTGCTCCTGGAAGTTCGTCCCATGCATGGCCAAACACACCCGACGCTGCTGCCTGCCCATGGGAATTTTCCAGTCACTCCCAGAAGTTCATCCCGACCATTGCTGAATGCGTCCTATGCCTCTGCCGAGCCCGCGGGGATTTTCTAGTCACTCCCGGAAGTTTGCACCATGCATGGCCGAACGTGCATGACGACTTTGTCATGCCTGCAGTGATGTTCCATCCCCCTTGAAGTTCATCCCGGGCATTGTCGAACACGTCCAATGCCTCTGCTGAGCCCGCAGGGATTTTCTAGTCTCTTTTGAAAGTTTGTCCAGTGCAGTGCTGAATTCACCATTCACCTATACTGCACTCGCAGGGATGTTCCAGTCATGCTCAGAAGTTCATATCGTGCACTACCCAATGTGCCTGAAGCCTCTGCCACGCTCACGGGGATGTTCTGGTCGCTTCAGGAAGTACATCCCATGCATTGCCAAATGTGTTTGACACTGTTGCTGCCCTGCAGAGATGTTTCTGGTTGCTCCCAGAAGTTTGTATCGTACACTGCCAAATTGTTGGGGTCCCGATTTTTTTCCCCAACTTTTCTGCACCTTAGGGGTCAGCACACCTACTAAAAACCTTCCTAACTTGCTGTCCCATTTGATTCTTGAGTTCTTTTCTTATATTTAAGTCCCCTAAGCTGTCCTTCGGGTTAACTAATATATAAAAAGGATATGTTGGATAGGCAAGACAACTCTTAAACCTATCACAACTTGCCTTGGTTGAAGAAGACAACTCTTAACTTCAACCTTAGCTCTTAAGCAAGGAAGACAACTCTTAACCTTGTCTTAAGCCCTAAGTTATCTCAAGACAACTCTTAAAAGATAACCAAAATATAAACAAGAATGGAAGCAAGAATGCTAACCTTTGATTCTTGATTAATGAATGAGAAATATACAAAATTCGGAGCATATCTCCTCCTCACAAATAATGGGCTGTATTTATAGTCCTAAGACAGCCTTATCTAATTCAACTAGTACTTAGGTTCCTTATCCACTTAGGATATGTTTTCCTAAGTCAACAAGCTTTTCTAAGTCATCTAAAACATTATCAAGATAGACCTTATCCCACTGTTTCCTAATCCTACTAGGATTCTTGGTCTTTTGTTGAATTCCTACTAAGACTAGAATTCTTATTTTGACTAAGTCTTTCTGTCCTTATCTTATCTTCTCTCCTACAGCTGCTGAACTTCTTCTTGCTGTTTCCTTCTTGGATTAGAACTTCTGCTGTGGCGTGTCCTTCCTCTCCAAGACTTCTCTTTGGCATGGTCTCTTGCTGAAGTAAACCTGCCAAGACGTCTTGCTGCTGTTGGAGTTCTTCACGTCGTCACTCTCCTTCTCCTGCTCGGATTGCTTCATGCGTGTCCTGCCAATGCTGGTCTTCTTCTTGGCTTGGATTTTTGCAATCAATTAGGACTGAGTCAGAACCTGGCCGTGCTTCACTGCTTGCGGTATGCAGGCTTGTTGCGCGCACATTCTGGCCTTTTTCTGCCTCTCTTGCTGCTTGGCACCTTGCGCACATTCTCTCATGCTCCCTTTGCCTCCTAAGGTCTCCATCAACAAGGTGAAATTAGGGAAACGTTGCTGGATATCGTCATAGTCTTCCCATGTTGCTTCATCCTTGGGCGAATGACTCCACCATATGAGTACTCTCCATACTGGCCTTCTATTGCGCCCATAGCTTACTATGCGAAATCCTATTGCTTCCTCTGGGTGCTGCCCTAGGTGATCTCCCTGAAAATGTCGGGCAGTCCCTCATTCATTTGTCTCACATCTCCTATCTTTTTTCTCAACAATGAAATGTGAAACATTGGATGTAGTTTGGAGTTTAATGGTAGTCTTAGGTGATAAGCTACTGTTCCAATTTCGCTCTACTACCTCTTATGGTCCAAAGTACTTCCTAGCCAGCTTCGCTGTAGTTGGCTTTCCAGCCTTGATTTTCCACCTAGGATGGATTTTAAGATAGACATAGTCACCTACCTCAAATTCCACCTCCTTCCTCCCTTTATCCACTTGTCTCTTCATTCGGTCCCTTGCTTTCTCAAGCTCATGCTTGAGTTTCTTCAAGACCTCTTCTCTTGATTGAAGAGTGATATCCACTTCATGTATGCTGCTGTTCCCCATGGTATAACTTGACATTCCTGGGGGTATTCTTCCATATACTGCTTGATATGGTGACATCTTGATTGCTGCATGATAGGTAGTATTATACCACAGTTCTGCCCATGGTATGTACTCCTCCCAATCGTTTTGATGATCATGGCATCTTAAATATTTGTTTCGATTGGTTACCTCACTTTGTCCATCTGTTTGTGGATGAAAGGCAGATGAGGCGACCAAGTTGCTGCCTAGCTGTGTGAAGAGCTCCTACAGAATTTGCTCATAAAGACAGTGTCTCTATCGGACAGCATTGTCCGTGGTATGCCATGAAGTCTTACCACATTTTTTATGAACTCTTGGGCTACTTCTTTTGCCGTGTAGGGTTGCTTGAGCGGCACAAAGTGTGCACTCTTGCTAAGTCTGTCTACTACGGTTAATATCACCGTATAACCCTTGCTTTGGGCATTCCTGTGATAAAGTCCATTGTCAAGTCTTCCCAAACCTGTCTTGGTACTGGCAAAGGCTGTAATAATCCCTTTGTCTTGCGCCTTCTGGTTTGGTGCGCTGACAAACATCACATTCTCGGACTAGCTTTTTGATCTCAGCCTTAAGTCCTTCCCACCAAAAGAATAGCTTGATCCCCATGTAAGTATGGAACCATCCTGAATGTCCTCCTTCCCGTGAGTTATGGAAGTGATTCAAGATCTTTCCTCTTAGTCCCGATATGATTGGTACATACACCTACTAGTTGTGCCAAATATATCCGTTCTTAAGGGTGAATTTACTAACCTTAGGATTGAAATTCTTGATCTTCTCTATGAGTTCTTGGCTTTGAGGGTCAATTTCTATTGCCTCCTTGATTTCTGTCCATACATTCCACTCTGCTCTACTGATGGCAGTGAGGCATGCGTCATAAGGCTCACATGCTGTCCTCTCCATGACTCCTCTTCATCACTTACTACCTCAATGATGTTGAACAGCCCTTTCTTGCACTTGTGGCCAACTTGCCACTTATTGTTGCACCCAAAACATAGGCCTCTTTTGATCCTCCTATTGATTTCTTCAGTAGATAGTTTGAGAGGGTCCTTTGTTTTTGAGGGTGCTGTCTTACTTGATAAGGGCACCTTACCTAGTTTGTCCGAGGGTTTGATGACCTTGGTTGTGCTGCGGGTGATGCTTCTCCCATCATTGATGAATCTTGCTAACCGAATGCACTGAGTGAGAGAGTTTGGATCCCTCAACTTCACTTCTCGGCTTAGCCAAGGTACAAGGCTGTCTAGAAAAGTGCCAATTAGTGCACTATCTGGCCAATGTCCTACCAATTCGGCCAGCCTCTCGAATTCTTCAAGCTAGATTTCTAGAGATCCCTCTTGCCTTATCTTGGCAAGCTGTCCCTCATAGTTTGTCATGCTATATGGCAAAATCTGCTCACTAGCTCTTGTGTGAACCTTGTCCAGCCTATCCTTCTCCCTTCTCGGCCATAGGTGGTCTTATCCTAATTCAACTAGTACTTAGGTTCCTTATCCACTTAGGATATGTTTTCCTAAGTCAACAAGCTTTTCTAAGTCAACTAAAACATTATCAAGGTAGACCTTATCCCACTGTTTTCCTAATCCTACTAGGATTCTTGGTCTTTCTTGAATTCCTACTTAGACTAGAATTCCTACTTTGACTAAGTCTTTCTGTCCTTATCTTATCTCCTCTCCTACAGCTGCTGAACTTCTTCTTGCTGTTTCTTCTAGGATTAGGACTTCCATTATGGCATGTCCTTCCATTCCAAGATTCCTCCTTGACATGAACATCTTGCTGAAGTCAAACCTGCCATGACGTCCTGCTGCTGCTGGAGTTCTTCATGTCATCAATCTCCTTCTCCTGCTCAGATTGCTTCATGCATGTCCTGCCAATGCTGGTTTTCTTCTTGGCTTGGATTTCTGCAGTTAGTTAGGACTGAGTCAGAACCTGGCCGTGCTTTACTGCTTTGCTGCGTGCAGGCTTGTTGCGCGCACATTTTGGCCTGTTTCTGCCTCTCTTGCTGCTTGGTGCCTTGTGCGCATTTGCTCACACTCCCTTTGCCCTCCTATGGTCCTCAACACCAATGCACCCGACGCCACTGGCGCACCCTCAAGGATGTTACGGTCATCCCTGAAGTTTGTCCCGTGCACTTTGGAACACGCTTGATTCCTCTGCCTCGCCCACGGGGATGTTTTGGATGCTCCTGAGAGTTCACCATGTGCACTGTCCAACGTGCCCGAAGCCTCTGCTGCACCCGAGGGGATGTTCCAGTCACTCCCAGAAGTTCATCCCGTGCACTGCCGAATGCACCCAATGTTTTCGCTGCACCCGTGGGGATGTTCGGGTCGCTCCCGGGGGTTTGCCCCTTGCACTGCCCCACATGCCAGAAGCCTCTGCTGCACCCGAGGGGATGTTCCAGTCACTCCCAGAAGTTCATCCCGTGCACTGCTGAATGCACCCAACGTTTTCGCTGCACCCATGGGGATGTTCAGGTTGCTCCCGGAGGTTTTGCCCCTTGCACTGCCCCACGTGCCAGAAGCCTCTTCCCCACCAGGGAGGATGTTCTGGTTCCTTTTGGAAGCTTGTCCCGCTCACTGCCCAATGCGCCCGAATCCTCTGCCATGCCTGCAGGGATGTTCTGGTCTCTCCAGGGCGTTCATCCCGCACTCTGCCAAATGTGTCCCATGCCGCTGCCACATCCGCAAGGATGCTTTGGTTGCTCCTGGAAGTTTGTCCCGTGCACTACCAATGTGTCCCAAGCCTGTGCCGCGCCCGTAGGGATGTTCTGGTTGCCGTTGGAAGTGTGTCCCATGCACTGCCAAATATGTCTGATGCTGCTGCTGTGCCCGTGGGGATGATCCAGTCGCTCCCAGAGGTTTGTACCACACACTATTGAACACACCCAATGCCTCTACTGAGCCTGCAGAGATGATCCAGTCCCTCCTGAAAGTTTGTCTCGAAGACGGCTGAATGCGCCCGACACCTCTGCATGCCTGTGGGGATGTTCCGGTTACTTCTGGAACTTCATCCCTTGCACGTTCGAACGCATCCGATGCTTTTAACGTGCCTGTGGGGATGTTCCAGTCTCTCCCAGAAAATTTTCCTGAGTACTGCCAAATGCACCCTATGCCTCTGTCTTGCCCGCTGGAATGTTATGGTCATTCCAGGAAGTTTATCTCTTGCACTGCCCAGCCAGCCCAAAGCATCTGCTGTGCCTGTAAGGATGCTCTAGTCGCTCCCAGAAGTTTGTCCCATGTACTACCCAGCGTGTCCGATGCCTCTGCCAAGCCCACCGGGATTTCCTGGTCACTTCCAGAAGTTCATCCTGTGCACTACTGAATGTGTCCAATGCTGCTGCCATGCCCGAGGGATGTTCTGGTTGCTCCCAAAAGTTCGTCCCGTGCAGTGCTGAATGCACCTAACTCCTCTACCTTGCCTGTGGAATGTTCTGGTCGCTTCAGAAAGTTTCTCCTGCACACTGGTGAATGCGCCCAATGCCTTAGCTTCTCCCGCGGGAATGTTTTGGTAACTCCCCCAAAGTTCATCCCACACAATGCCAAATGCGTCCAATGCCTCAGCCACACCTGCAGGATTGTTCTGGTTGCTCCAAAAAGTTCATCCTGCACATTGCCGAAAGTAGCTGACACCACTGCCACGCCCGCGGTAATATGTGCAGTCACTCTTGGAAGTTCATCCTGTGCACTGCCGAAATTACACAACGCCGCTGTCATGCCCATGGGGATGTTCCGGGCACACCCGGAAGTTTCTTCCACGCACTATTAAGCGTGCTCTATGGCTCTGCAGTGCCAACAGGGATGTTCTGGTCATTCCCGAAAGTTCATCCCATGAACTGCCCAACCCACCCGACGCCTCTATCTCGCCCGCTAGAATGTTCTGATCACTCCTGGAAGTTCATCCCGCGTACTGCCAAACATGTCTGATGCCTCTGCCGTGCCCGTGGGATATTCTGGTCACTTCTAGAAGTTTGTCCTGTGCACTGCATAATGTTCCAGAAGCCTCTGCTGCACCCGGGGGGATGTTTCAGTCACTCCTGGAAGTTTGTCCTGCACACTACTGAATGTGCCCGACACCTCTGTCAAGCCTATGGTGATGTTCCAATCGCTCTCGCAATTTGTTCCAGTGAACTGCCAAGCATGCTCGACGCCGCTTCCGCGCCCGCGGGGATATTCCAGTTGCTACTGGAGGGTTGTCTTGTGCACTGCCCAATGTGCCCAAAATCTCTGCTGCACCAACTGGGATTTTTCAGTCGCTCCTGGAAGTTCATCCCGTACAGTACTGAATGGGCCAGATGCCTCTGCCGCCCCTGTGGGGATGTTCCAGTCACTCCCAGAAGTTCGTCCCGAACAATGCAAAACTTGTCCGATGCCACTGCCGCATCTGCAGGGATGTGCCAGTCGCTTCCGAAACTTCGTTCATGCACTGCCAAACGGGTCCAACACTGCTGCCGTGCCCGCGAGATGTTCTGTTCACTCCCAAAAGTTTGTCTTACGCTCTGCTGAACATGCCCAACACCTCTGCCGAGCCCGTAGGGATGTTCTGGTCGCTTTAGAAAGTTTGTCCCAAGCACTGCTGAACACATTCGACGCCTCTGCCGAGCCCAGAGGATTTTCTAGTTGCTTCCAGCAGTTCGTCACAGACACTGCCGAGTGCGCCCAACACCATGGCCGCACCCGCAGGGATGTTCCAGTCACTCTCGGAAGTTCATCCCGTGCACTACCCAATGTGCCAGAACCTTGCGCCACACCCAGGGGATGTTCCAGTCACTGCTGGAAGTTCATCCCGCACACTGCCGAACATGTCCGACTCTGCAGCTGCACCCGCGGAGATGTTCCGGTCGCTCTTGGAAGTTTGTGCTGCGCACTGCCGAACGCACACGATGCCTCTACTGAGCCCACGGGGATGCTCCGGTCACTCCCAGAAGTTCATCCCGTAGACGATCATACGTGCTTGACTCCTCCACCGCACCCATGGGGATGTTCCGCTTGCTCCCAGAACTTTGTCCCACACACTTCCGAACACATCTGATGCTGCTACCGCGCCCGAGGGGATGTTCCAGTCGCTCCCACAAGTTCATCCTCAGCACTGTTGAACGCACCCAACCCTTCTACCATGCCCACAGGGTTATTCTGGTCGCTCCTGGAAGTTCATCCCACGTACTACTGAATGCGTCCGACGCTGCTGCTGTACACGCGGAGATGTTCTGGTCACCCTAAAATGCTCATCTCGTGCACTAACAAATGCACTTGACACCTCTGCCACACCTGCAGGGATGCTCCGGTCACTCCAGGAAGTTTGGCCCAAGCACTGCTGAACACATCCGACGCCTCTGAAGAGCCCGTGGGGATTTTCTGGTTGCTCCCGGAAGTTCGTCACGCACACTGCCGAATGCGCCTGACACCGTGGCTGCGTCTGTGGGGATTTTCTGGTTGCTCCTGGAAGATCATACCGTGCACTACCCAATGTACCAGAAGCCTATGCCAAAACCGGGGGGATTTTTTGGTCACTCCTGGAAGTTCATCCCATGCACTTCCCAACGCACTAAAAGCCTGTGCCGCAACCAGGGGGATGTTCCAATCGCTCCCAGAAGTTTTTCCTGTGCACTGCACAATGCGCCCGCGGGGATGTTCCAGTCGTGTCGATGTTCCAGTCGCTACCAGAAGTTTGTCCTGCACTGTTGAGGACCTTAGGAGGCCAAGGGAGCATGAGCGAATGCATGACAGGCACCAAGCAGCAAGAGAGGTAGCAACAGGCAAGAAAGTGCACACAACAACCTTGCACGTGGCATGCAGAGAAGCATGGCCTGGTTCTGACTCTGTCCTAATTGACCACGGACATCCAAGCCAAGAAGGACAACAGCATTGGCAGGATACGCATGGTGCAATCCGAGCAGGAGAAGGACATGGACAGCATGAAGAACTCTAGCAGCAGCAGGACGTCATGGCAGGTTTGACTTCAACAAGATGATCACATCAAAGAGAAGACTTGGAATGGAAGGACATGCCATATGGAAGTCCTAATCCTAGAAGGAAACAGCAAGATGAAGGTCAACAGCTGTAACAGATGAGATAAGATAAGGACAGAAAGGTTTAGTCAAAGTAGGAATTCTATTCTAGGTAGAAATTCAAGAAAGTTTGAGAAACTTAGTAGAATTAGGAAACATTTGGATAAGGTCTATCTTGATAAAGTTTTAGTTGTCTTAGAAAATCTTGTTGACTTAGAAAAACATATCCTAAGTGGATAAGGAACTTAAGTACTAGTTGAATTAGGATAAGGCTGTCTAATACTATAAATACAGCCCATTATTTTTGAGAAGGGAGATATGCTCCCAGTTTTGTATATTTTCATTCATTAATCAAGAATCAAGGTTAGCATTCTTGCTTACATTCTTGTTTATATTTTGGTTATCTTTCAAGAGTTGTCTTGAGATAACTTGGGGTTAAGTCAAGGTGAAGAGTTGTCTTCCTTGCTTAAGAGCTAAGGTTGAAGTCAAGAGTTGTCTTCTTCAACCAAGGCAAGTTGTGATAGGTTTAAGAGTTGTCTTGCCTATCCAACACATCTTTTATACATTGGTGAATCCCGAAAGGACAGCTTAGGGGACATAAATCTAAGAAAAGAACTCAAGAATCAAACGGGACAGCAAGTTAGGAGAGGTTTTAGTAGTTGTGCTAACCCCTAAGGTGTAGAAAAGTTGGAAAAAAATTGGGACCCTAACACAAGTAGGTCCAACGCTGCTTCTGCACCTGGGGGGATGCTCCAGTTGCTCTCAGAACATCATCCCGCGCACTACCAAATGCGCCAAATGACTCTGCTGCACCCACGGGGATGTTTTGGTCACACCCAATAGTTTGTCCCGCGCACATCCTAACGAGCCAGAAGCCTTTGCTGTGCCTGAGGGGATGTTCTGGTAGCACCCAGAAGTTCCTCCCGCGCACTGCCAACTACGCCCGATGCCTCTGCTGTGCCTGCAGGGATGTTCCAATTGATCCTGGAAGTTTGTCCCGCACACTACCAAATGCGCCCAATGCCACTGCTGCGCCTGGGGGGATGTTCCGATTGCTCCTTGATTTTTGTGCACTGCCGAACGTGCCCAAAGCCTCTTGCGTGCTAGCGAGGATGTTCCGGACACTCCAAAAAGTTTGGGACTAATGCCTCTGCCGTGCCAATGAGGATGTTCCAGTTGCTCCCGGAAGTTTGTCCCTTCCACTGACAAACATGCCAGACGCCTCTGCTGTGCCCTAGAGGATGTTCTGGTCACTACCAGAAGTTCAGTCCGTGCACTGGCCAAAGTGCCGGAAGACTCTGCAGTGCCTACGGGGAAGTTCCGGTTGCTCTCGTAAGTTCGTCCCATGCACTGCCCAACGTGGCTGACGCCACTACCCCGCCTGCGGGGATTTTCCGGTCACTCCCAGAAGTTCATCCCATGACTGCCAAATGTGCCGGACGATTCAACCGCACCCGCATGGACGTTCTAGTTGCTCCTGGAATTCATCCCATGCACTGCCAAATGTGCCCAATGCTGCTGATGCACCTGCAGGGATGTTCCGGTTGCTCCCAGAATTTGTCCAGCGCACAGCCAAATTGACCCGGAGCTTCTGCCACACCCATAGAGATAATCCAGTCGCTCCCAGAAGTTTGTCCCGTGCACCACCAAACGCGTCCAACGCTTCTACCGAGCTCGCGGGGACTTTCCAGTCGCTCCCAGAAGTTCCCTCCCACTGCCAAATGCATATGATGCCGCTGCCGCTCCCGCGGGGATGTTCTGGTCGCTCCCGGAAGTTCATCCCGAGCACTGTCAAATGCACCCTACGCGTCTGCCAATCTCTCAGGGATTTTTTAGTCACTCCCTGAAGTTCGTCCTGAGCACTGGTGAATGCATCCGATGCCTCTACCAAGCCTGTGGGGATTTTTCCGTTGCTCCCGGAAGTTTGGCCCAAGCATTGCCGATTGCGTCCGACACTGCTGCCACACCTGTGGGGATGCTCCAGCCGCTCCTGGAAGTTCGTTCTGCGCTCTGCCAAACATGTCCAATGCAACTGCTGCTCCTGCAGGAACGGTCACTCCTGGAAGTTCATCCCGTGCACTGCTGAATGTACCTGATACCCCTGCCACATTAGCGGGGATGTTCCGGTTGCTCTAGGAAGTTCATCACACACATTGCCCAATGCGACCGATGCCGCTGCTGCACCCATGGGCATGTTTCAGTCACTCACAGAAGTTCATCCTGTACACTGCCAAACATGTACAATGCCTCTGCCTCATCGGCGGGGATGTTCCAGTCACTCCTAGAAGTTTGTCCAGTGCACTACTGAATGAGTTCGACGCTGCTGCCATGCTCCAGGGGTGTTCTTGTCGCTCCTAGAAGTTCATTCCATGCACTGCCGAATGCGGCCAATGCCTCTGCCATGCCTGGAGGGATGTTCCGGTCCCTCTAGAAAATTCGTCTCAAGCACTGCTGGACGTGTCCGATGCCTCTGTCAAGCCTCAGGGATTTTCTGGTCACACCTAGAAGTTCATCCCGTGCACTACCGAACACGCCCGACACTGCTCTTGCGCCCGCGGGGATGTTCAGTTTGCTCACAGAAGTTCATCCCGCACACGGCCAAACATGCCCAATGCCTCTGTCACGCCCATGGGGATGTTCTGGACGTTCTCATAAATTCATCCTGTACACTACCACGCCCTAGGGTTGTTCTGGTTGCTCCCAGAAGTTTGTCCCACGCACTGCTGAATGCCCTGGATGCCTCTGCTGTGCATGATGTGATGTTTTGGCAGTCAGCGAAGTTGATCCTGTGCACTGCTAAATGTGCCCGACGCCTCTGTCATGCCCTACGGGGATGTTCCGGTCGCTCCTAGAAGTTCTTCTTGTGCATTGCCCAAATGCGCCCGAAATCTGTGCCGCACCGGCAGGGATGTTCCAGTTGCTTCCGGAAGTTCATCCGTGCACTGCCAAATGTGTCCGATGCTGCTGCCAAGCCTGTAGGGATGTTCCTGTCACTCCTATAAGTTCTTCTCGCACACAGCCCAATGCACCCAAAGCCTTTGTCATGCCAGCGGTGATGTTCAGACACTACTGGAAGTTTATCCTGCACACTGCCAAGTGTATCTGGCCCCTTCCGTGCCCAGTGGGATGTTCCGCTGCTCCCAAAACTTTGTCTCACACACTGCTGAACGCGCCAAATGTCGCTGCTGCACCCGTGGAATGTTTTAGTCCCTCCCGGAAGTTTGTCCCGTGCACTTCCCAACGAGTCAGAAGCCTCTGCCATGCCTGTGGGGATGTTCCACCAACTCACATCTCAATTTGATCATAGCTGTCTCCTTAGTGATGACAAAGGAGAAACCACCATGATCACTGTTCACACTCAAAGACAGGATACCCTTGCATCAACCTTTACGCCAAAACTGCTCCAATGGGATCAAATCACTATCCCAGAAACTTGGAAATTTAGGAACCCACAGGTTCCTAGAAACATCAAAAAACATGATCTCAAAGAAGTAGAAGAGACCAGTGATGGCCATATTCTACTTGGGTTCTATTCTTTTAAACAACCAAGACCTTTTGCTTCAATAACAGATTTCCAAACTGCTAGACAATTTTTTTCAAACCCTTCTTCATCAAAACCATACAAGATAGATGAAGTAGAAACTCATAGTGCTCAAAGTTCTGTCAATTACTCAAATCCTGTAGCTGAACCAGTTACACAAGTGTCAGCCCCAGGTTCTCCAACCCTTTCTGACTTTCAATCTATCAATATGATTATCCGAGAGGATTTTCAGATTGACAAAGACTTTCTACGTCATGATTTCAAAGCTCCCATTAACCACATCAAGGTTACCCTTTTGTCCAATTGGTTCATCACCCTTTTGTAGCAATTCAAGTTCAATCCAGTCAAACTAGGAAATGGGAGACAAAATCCCATGGTCTTGTCCAATTGGTTCATCCACCATTGAAATCAATCAATCTCAAATTAGGAGAAACAACCATTCCAGCTTCTCCTTTCAAAATTGCTGATAATAGATCAAATTCTGAGTCATTAACCTTAGGTGATGTCAAAAAGGTTTATGAGCAGAAAAATTTCCAGAGTCAAATCCTCCATACGGTAGCCAATCAAGTTAGCCTTATAGAAGATAAATTGAACAACCTCCAGCCCAAGCAGCAAGCCCAATTTCCCTCAAATATATCTCCACCTTTGTTCAAACCTTACAATCTACCTTTAACATCCAAAGAACCTCTTACTTTTAGGAAAGTGGAACTTTTGGATCAAAGCAATCAACAGTTAGCCCAACTTCCAAGTTCATCTAAGCCCAAGCCCATTCTAGTGACGATGAACCCATCCAGCTTAATAAGGTCCAACGTCAATCTAGGCCCAAATTCAAGACTGGTTCAACTAGGAATTACTATCCTAGACCAACTCCACTAGACATTCAATATGAAGAATGCTCAAAATTCGTAAGTACTCAATACACAGGAGAAGCCATTTATTAATGGAACATAGATGGTAGATCTGAGTATGAGGTTATGAATTTGCTTCAAGAAATAGGAATGGCCTCTTTAGCATACAAAGCACTCAAACATTCTGATCATACTGTAGCAAGATATATTGTTGTAGGTTTTATAGGTTCCTTACGTATTGGTGGGACAATAGTTTAAGTAATCTGGATTAGAAGAATATTCTCAACCACGTAGAAAAATATCAAGTGGAAGATGATCAAGGTTTCATGGAAGAACATGAGAAGCAAAATGCAGTAGAAGTGTTAGTCTATACCATAGGAATGCACTTCATCGGTTACCCTCAAGAAGAACTTCAAAACTCAAAAATAGTTTTGACCAATCTTAGGTGTCCAACCCTAGGAGACTTCCATTGGTACAAAGATGTGTTTGTTACAGATATTTTCCAACGACAAGAATGTAACGCTTCTTTCTGGAAAGAAAGATTTGTTGCAAGATTGCCCAAATTCTTTAGTGACAAAATTCTCAAAAAGTTAGTTGAATTCATGGGAGGTGCTTCAATCCCATGGAATTCAATAAATTATGGTTAACTCTTTGCATTTGTCAAAAAAGAAGGTTTAGCCCTCTGTCAAGAACAAAACGAAAAAATGAAAAACTGATCGGTTTTCTTTCAATCAAGTTGTGGGAAATTTTTGTGCCCAATATGGATATGATAACATCTAGGTTCCATCCCGTAGAAAAAAATTTAGGCCCAAACAAATTTCTTACTACACCAAGCCAAGGAAACAAAAGGCCCAAAATCAGGATCAATACTATTCAAGGCCCAAGAAGCATAGGAAAGCTTATAAGCCCAAAAACAAGGATATTGTTTGTTAGACTTGTAAGAAGCCAGGCCACACCTCAACCAATTGTAGGACCAAATCCAAGATCAATGAAATCTTTAAGGACCAAGAGGACCTTAGATCCAAATTCACTCAACTTCTTCTTAGTGAAGAATCTAGTGACCAATCATCTGAGTCTTCAGATGAACTCATTCAACAAATAGATCAAACTACTAGTGATAGTGGGTCAGCTCAAAGTTGCGATTGTTCGGAGAACATTTGTAACTGTCCACATCTTAACATGATTAGTAGAAACAAAGTTGATAAACTAGTTTCTACTTGATATCATTGACAAAATAGATGACCCAGAGCTCAAAAGAAAATATTTGCTCGACCTTAGGGAAATCATTACCCGTGAACAACAGCCAGTACTTCTGAGCCTTTTAATCTCAACAAAATCTTTGAGAAATACCCTACTCAAAATCTGTTCAAATAGGTGACCATGAGAGAACTTCAAGGAGAAGTTAAACTCCTAAAAGCCCAAATCAAAGACTTGAAAAAACAAGTCAATGATCAACAACTTCAACAGCTTCAAACTAATGTTAGGATAGAGTTATTGGAAAACTCTAGAAATATTGTTCAAACTGCAAATCAGCAAGCTGAAAGTAGTAATAGTGAACCATTCCAACCTTTACCCTTACTCGGATCAACCATTAGATGATGATGGTTTTATCCACTTGATCAATAGGATTAATTGATGGTTTCCAAAAATGGTATGTCAATATTTCCTTACACATAGGAAATAGTTTCTCTATTAACACCACTGAATTAGTTGATTCTGGTGTAGATCAAAACTGTATTCGGGAAGGAATAATTCCTACCCAATACTATGAGAAAACCTATGAACGTCTCAATATGCCAATGGTTCAAACCTAAATGTTAGGTACAAACTCTCCAATACTCAAGTCTGTAATCAAAACTATTGCTTCTATAATAGTTTTATTTTGGTCAAAAATCTTTCTCAAAATATCATTTTAGGGACCCCATTCCTAACTCAAATCTATCCATTCCAAGTAGATGACAAAGGAATCCACACTGAGGTACTGGGTACCAAAGTGTCTTTCAACTTTTTGTCTGCCATTAGTCAAAAAGAAGTTCACATGCTCTAACAAAACTCAATAACCCAACAGATCAACCTTATCTGACATAAGGAATCACATGTACAAGCTTTACAAAAAGAGCTCAATCATACCAAAGTAGAAAAGCCAGCTAGGGAATCCACTCATTCAGACAAGGATTCACGAGCTTCAATCACTTTTTCAAAAAGAAATATGCTCGGACCTACCCTTGCATACATTTTGTGCACATTGCATACATTTTGTTCCAGTCGCTCCCAGAAGTTCATCCTGCACACTGCCAAATGCACTCGATGCCTCTGCCATGCCTACAAAATGTTCCTGTCGCTCCCGAAAGTTCATCCCGCACACAACCCAACACGCCAAAAGCATCCAACACACCTTCGGGGATGTTGCGGTCGCTCCAAAAGTTTGTCCTGTGCACTGCCAAACTTATTGACACCACTGCCATGCCCATGGAGATGTTATGGTTGCTCCCGGAAATTCGATGCCTCTGCCATGCCCACAGGAATGTTCCGGTTGCTCCCCTGAAGTTCATCCCGCGCACTGCCAAATGCGGCTGATGCGCTGCCATGCCCATGGGGAGGTTCCAATCACTTCCAAAAGTTCATCCCGCACACTGCTCAATGTGCCTGACACCACTGCCACACCTGTGGGGATGTTTCGGTCGCTCCCTGAAGTTCATCCCGCACACTGCCCAATGCCCCCGAAGCCTCTGCCGTGCCCACGGGAATGTTCTGGTTGCTCCAGGAAGTTTGTCCTGTGCACTGCCAAACATGTTTGATGCTGCATTCGTGCCTGCAGGAATGTTCTACTCGCTGCCAGAAGTTCTTCCTACAAACAGCCAATCGTGCCCAGTGCCTCTGCCATGGTGACGGGGATGTTCCAGTCACTCCCAGAAGTTTGCCCCGAGCACTGCCTAGCGAGTCCGATGCCTCTGCTGAGCCCATGCACGCGGCAAGCAATGAAGCAAGGCCAAGTTCTGACTCTGTCCTAAGTGACTGCAGAAATCCAAGCCAAGAAGAACACCAGCATTGACAGGACATGCATAATGCAATCAGAGCAGGAGAAGGACATGGACGGCATGAAGAACTCTAGCAGCAGCTAGGACGTCATGGCAGGTTTGACTTCAGCAAGATGTTCACATCAAGGAGAAGTCTTGGAATGGAAGGACACACCATAATGGAAGTCATAATCCTAGAAGGAAATGGCAAGATGAAGGTCAGCAGCTGTAGGAGAGGAGATAAGATAAGGATAGAAAGATTTAGTCAAAGTAGGAATTCTAGTCTAAGTAGGAATTCAAGAAAGACCAAGAATCCTAGTAGGATTAGGAAACAGTGGGATAAGGTCTATCTTGATAATGTTTTAGTTGTGTTAGAAAACCTTGTTGACTTAGGAAAACATATCCTAAGTGGATAAAGAACCTAAGTACTAGTTGAATTAGGATAAGGTTGTCTAATACTATAAATACAGCCTATTATTTGTGAGCAAAAAGGATATGCTCCAAATTTTGTATATCTTGAATTAGGATAAGGACATGCCCATGGGGATGTTTGAGTCGCTCCCAAAAGTTTGTCCCGTGCACCGCCAAATGTACCTGAAGCCTCTGCTGTGCTCATGGGGATGTCCTGGTCACTCCCAGAAGTTAGACCCTGCACTGCCCAACGTGTTTGACACCGCTGCCACCCGTAGGGGGATGTTCCAGTTGCTCCCAGAAATTTGTCCCGTGCACTGCCGGACGTGCCCGATGCCTCTACTGTGCCTGCAGAGATGTTCTTGCTACTCTCAAAAGTTGGTTCTGTGCACTGCTGAGCGTGCCCACCACCACTGCTGCACCTGCAGGAATGTTCATGTGGCTCCGGGAAGTTTGTCCCACACACTGCCCAACATGCCGACGCCTCTGCCATGCCCGTGGAGATGTTTCGGTCGCTCCCGGAAGTTCATGCCCTGCACTGCCATACATGTCCGATGCCACTGACATGCCCACAGGGATATTCAAGTTTCTCCCAGAAGTTTGTCCTGTGCACTGCCAAACATGCCCGGTGCCTCTGCCACGGCCGCGGGGATGTTC
>BNST01002160.1:0-54932 GCA_019650275.1 Xylocarpus granatum
AGAATTCTTATGTTCATTGTAAGCTGTATGCAAGACTATTTAGAAGTCAAACGTTAGCAGCTTGTACCATAAATCCTATGATCTAGAATAGGGTTCTAATAGACACCTAACTTCAAAATCTTTCAAACAAATGAGTGAAACTATAGCAGAGGCATTTTAATTGTTGTAAAGATAGTAAATGCAAAAATTATATCCAAAAGTTATAAAATCCTAAACGATAGGGACCCAAAAATAATTAACCCAAGTCTGACAATTTATCACTTTAAGCTCAGGTGATCCCTCCCTCCCCCCCTTTTTTTAAAGAAAATTTTCAATTTCTATTGTGCATTTTATCCTGTCTGGTATAATTAGCTAAACAATGCCACTGTTTTGTGTACAATGATCTGACCGTCCAGCTGGCAGCGGCTGTGATTGAGAAGAAATCCAAGCCAGCCATCTCGATACAAGCCCTGGGTGCTGTTGCTGCGTATGGTTTCTGTTAATCATCCTGCTGTTACTCGGTCTGTTCGAAAACCTGCTCAGCCCCGTGATTTCCGACACGCTTCTCGAATTTATTACGCTACTGCCACTCGTGATTATCCCCACATCATCGGTGCTGTGCTGCAGTGGTACCTGCATTTGCTGCTGCTGTTTTCTGACTGACGGCTGCGATGATGCTCCCGGTGAAAATCTATGGTTATCACTCATTATCATTTCTGACCGTAGATATAACAAATCTGATGGCTGTACGTCGCTCCACCTTTGGTGGAACCCACCACCTGCTCCGGCTGCTGATATTATGATCCGGTGTTCAAATCTCCGCTCGAAACTTTTCCTGTCCGCGAATAATCCATTGGTCAACAGTAACCGGTCTTTTCTGGGACGGTCGATGCATCCAACGGCGACGGACTCATTCTTCGTGGTCAATCTAGCGCTGTCGAGAGACCTTCTATACGACGTCGGATCATGTGAACTTGAACCGAACACTCGCTCGCGGTGATCCGGCAAAACCGGTTGCAGAAACCCAGTGGCACGTTTCCCGGCTGATGAATGCCTTGCCGAAACTCGCCAGAATCCCGGGTTCGACTCGGGCTCTGACTCGGTTCTGTTTCTTCTCTGACCGTAGGTTTCAAAACCTGGATTTTTTGACGGTGTTAGAACCAGTTGGTTCTCATGCAAGATCTTGACGTCTTCAGTGAGTAGAATATCTTCCGGGTCAACTCGGTATCGACAAAGCGGACAAGTCGAATGCGAATCAAGCCAAGTCTCAACACATTCGACATGAAATGCGTGCTTGCATTTCGGCAACAGTCGTAAGACCTCGGCCGGCTCGAACCTCGCCAAACAAACGGCGCATTCCAGTCCATCCTTTTGTCCTCTGAGTGCGCCGAATCTGAATATCGGCAGCGACTCGATCACTGCCCGGTCTATCCCTGAGTTTTTCCTTGTCGTAGAGGGAGCTAAAGCTGCGTGGTTGCTGTAAGTTACGCCGTTTTCATTCTTGCAGTGCGTAGCGTAGTAAAGGAGGAGGAGGAAGGTAATAGAAAACAGGGTTGTTAAAACTCCTGCCATTGCAGCGATGCTTGGTTTAAACGGCGAGAAATTAGTTCTCTGTTGAATAAAAGGAGGCGGAGATGAGTCATCGTCTCCGAATGAAGGTGTAATGAAATCAAAGAAGATGAAAAATACCCTCATCAAGACCCGCACTGAGGGCATGAAAACGCCCATGTCTGCCGCTGTTAGAGCGAGAGTTCGAGATATATAAGGGCCAGAAAATGATGAGTTCTGGAGAGAATCTGTAAGACGGAATTAGGAGAAAAGATACAAAGTAGATAAGGACAAAGACATCTAACTGAATTGATAGTGTTTAGAATAAATTATTCAGAATGGATCATTGCAAAGAAGAAGACGAGTGAATAAACCATTACTGTGGAAATGATGTAGGAAGACAGACAATGTCATGAATACGAAACAGACAACAACTGAACACCCATCATGGACAGCATAGAAGAAGGAGGAGGAAGCAGCGGTTAACGACCTATCGTCTTCAAAATTTTGAAAAAGCAAGCAAACGGTGTTAGGATTAGGATGGATGATATAATAATAAAATTTATTTATTGATAAAAATAAAAATAAAAATAAATTTTATAAAAAATTTTAATTAATAATGACAGAGCAGATAGGGGCTAGCAAGAAAGAGAATAGAGTGATGGTTGTTAGCCCAGTTTGGATCTGAATTCCCAAGAGACCCAAAACCTGGAACCAATCACGTGATGTAGGTTGGACACTTAACGGTGAACAAACCAACCTCAGAATATTTGTTGTTGGTCCCCTCCTCGGGTCAAATTTGTAAATGTGCTCCTTTCCATTACGCATTACGCGCGAGCGCGCGTGCGTACACATTCGTATTCAAAAACTCTTATATTTTAGAATTTACTATTCACTAATATTAATTAAATAATTAATATTATATTTAATATATATTAAATATATTTTTATAATTATTAAATTAATATGTAAAAATTAATATAAAATATTATATAAAATTAAATAAATTAAATATTTTAAAATTTTTGTTATTGTTAATTTAAAATATATATTTTTTAAAAAATTAAAATAAAAAAAAATTTAATTATTAATTTTTTTAAAAAAAATTATTTCAAATTTTTATAAAAATATTTTAAATTAAAATTATCAATATTATTCATTCAATAAATAAAAATAGAAAACTCTGGTAATAAGACTGAGACTTGACCAAGTAGGAAGTGGGGAAGGTCTTTTTTCCGGTCACTAATGGCAATACCACCATTTCTTCACTAAGACTTGACTGAGGGACAGAAGTGGGGAAGGTCTTTTTCCGGTCACTAATGGCAATGCTACCATTTCTTCATTCAACTCAAACCACTGGGGAAGGTCCTTCCTCCTCCCCATTTATTTATAATTTCTTATCATTGTGTTTATACACGTATATATAAAACGCCTCTTCTAGCATTTTCTCACATCAAACAAGCAGAATGCTTTCCACTTCAATTTTGCGACCCGATTCCTTCTCAGGTAGAAAATTTTTCCTCAAAATATTGCTAAATATTCTCTAATCTTCTGACATTTCATTCTTTTTCTTTTACAGATGAAGCTCGGGAGCATCTATTGGTGGTGGACATGCCTCCCGACGGTGAAGACCATCGCGGAACGAAATTTCTTCTGAGGGATTTGACGAAAGTATCGGATGCGGGAACTCCGATACTAAATGGGATTAATCTGGACGTACCCAAGGGCGTGATTGTAGGAATCATAGGCCCCAGTGGAAGTGGGAAATCAACGGTGTTGAGAGCAATGAATCGGTTGTGGGAGCCACCTTCCGGTACGGTTTTCTTGGACGGCCGTGATATTTGTGATCTCGACGTTCTCGCACTTCGTCGTAAAGTCGGCATGCTTTTCCAGATTCCGGCCCTGTTTGAAGGTAACGATATCTTTTTTTTTAATTATTATGAACCTTCAATGGTAACATTCTTCATATAATTCTCTTTCCACTTGTCTAGCGTGACCTACTTTTGATTTCAGAAAATAAAAAGCCCTGTTCTTGCAGGCTTTGCCCAATTGAGTTGGGAGATTGCATCAGACTTCATCTACCATTACCAAGTCAGTCTTGGCTGGATTTTTCTTTAGATCTGTGCTATATAATTGTGTAACGGTTGCCAAGCAGTTATTACTTCTTGCTCCTTGAAATTATCACAACTTTAACTGTTTTTTCCTTTTGATTTTCTCCATTGTAAATCCATCCTATGGCACCACTGTAACTTTTACTTGTTCTCTTTCCCCGTGGTCTGAGGGTCATGTTTCATTCCACCATGTTTTGAGATGCCTATTATAGCATTAAAATTGTTGATGATACGATCTGCTACCTAAACTGGAAATTAAGTTCTCTGGTCTGAATTGTAAGTTACAATTTTGGGATTTGGGCAAAAGATATACCTAGTCTTATCCGAGGAAATACCCTGGTTTTGGTGTCGGTTATATATGTGAAGCTCTGTTTTTAGATGTGGGAATAAATGTTCATCCTTATAGATAATCATGCTTTGCAGTGTTTATTCTAACTGTAAATATGTATATATTCAGGCACAGTTGCAGACAATATTCGATATGGACCGCAGTTGGGAGGAAAGAAGTTAAGTGAAACTGAGGTTCACAAGTTGCTCTCTCTTGCAGACCTTGACTCCTCTTTCCTCAATAAAACCAGTAATGAAATATCTGTTGGCCAAGCTCAAAGAGTTGCACTTGCTCGGACCCTAGCCAACGAACCGGAGGTAAGCATCCAGCAATGTTACATGAGCTATTTCTGAACTTTCTTTCTTATGGATTTTGTGAATCTTTAAACATGCTGTACTGAGTGCGTTGAGAATGCCATCTTTGGAAGGTTTTGCTTCTGGATGAGCCGACTAGTGCCTTGGATCCGATATCTACACAAAACATAGAGGATGTGATAGTGAAGCTGAAGAAGAAACAAGGAATGACAACGGTAATGGTTTCTCACAGCATCAAACAAATTCAGAGGATTGCCGACGTAGTTTGCCTCCTTGTGAATGGTGAGATTGTTGAAGTTCTAAAACCTGATAAACTCTCTGAAGCCAAGCATCCCATGGCATTGAGGTTTCTTCAACTCAGCGGTTAAGACTTTTGCTGTCTTATCCCTCTTTGTTTGTCTTCTGTAATGCAACAAAGCTTGGCGCTTGACAACATCCCTGTGTTCTTTCTTTCTCTCCTAAGCATCACTGTACTCATTTGACAACATCCTGTGTTTTTTCTCTCACTGTGCTTATTATTGTAACAACTCATACTGCTTTATTAATTGATATATAACTCTGGACAATTTTTCATTGTTTCCTATCTTCCTCTCAAAAAACTATGTTCATACAACTATAAAATTACATACCATATAGGTTATAATTCAAGTTTTACAGCTACAACAAAGAGAAAGAAGATGAAGAAGATCTAGTTTTGGTATCGGAAGGCCGAGTCACTGCCCCCTTCTGTTCTTGCGAGGATTTGTATAACATGTCCCACATTACCTGTACATCTTTATACCCACACACTTTCACGTCATCACGAAGATTCAGCACACCATTAGCACTGCATCTTCTTCCACTGTCTCCGCCGCCACTAGTACCACCTGCAAGACAAAAGGAAAGTAATCGGATCAATAACCAGACATACGAATGAGGAAGGATTAAGCAAGAAGAAAAAGAAAGTTGGCTAACCAGGTTTGCGAGAATGCTTTAGACGGGCAGACACAGAAATCCAAACTCTTCTCATTTTGCGCCACCAATCCATCGCAGAGAATTCTCGGAGTCGGTCACAATGAAATTCAAAGCTGGAGAGACAGAATTTGACAGATAGTCGGCCACAATTAAGAGTGTTAATGGGTGGGAGTGGATTTGGAAGAATAGTTCGAAGAAGGAAGAGGAGAAGAATGAGGGGCACCGAATTCCATAACACGTTTCTGGAGGAATGTGCCAGATGGCTTGCATTTGTACCATCCAACAGGCAGACACTCTTGCCTTTTTGAACTTGAAAAAGTCTTGAAACGTAAAAATTAGACGATGTCTATCTGCCTTTAGACATTTTTCCAAATGAAATGAACCATAATTTAAAAGAAAGGTACCTGAAAGATAGTCATAAGTTTACTCTCAATCAACTCCAAACTTTCTAGGGGTTATCTTTTTTTTTGTTAAAGTTGAAAAACTCTTTAGGTACAGCAATTAATGTACTTGTGAATGCATGCATGGCAATCATTCAATACAAATCGATCCAATTATTTACAAGTAAATAGATAACGAGAGTTTTATCTTAAGAACAAGAAACTCCTATCCTTAACTCTACAAACAATATCATATAATATATACAAGTTTCAGAATTGAATAAAAATTTTGATGTATGTCGCGATAACTTGTAAAATTTAACAACTGCCGCTCTGTACTTTTAAGAAAGTGTGATTTTCCATTGAATCTTGCAAAAACGGTAAAAGTGACTTTTTCATAAAGAATTGTTTCAATGAGAAATCAATTACCTTTTTTTTGCAAGGTAGGAGCAGCCTCTTACAGATGGCTGTTGACTCTCTCTCGGGGTGCTACAGCACGGCTCCATTAACTTATTGTTTAGTATAGTAGTTTTGAACTGTAAAATGTGATTTGAATTGAAGTGTGCTTCCACTAATAACAATAACAATACAACTTGCCTCAACAGTATTTTGCCCCCCGCGCACGTAATTAACTTTTAAATAATTAAAAACAAAAGGTATAAAAAATAAAAAAGGGCACGGTTTATTTTTATTATTAATATTGTTGTTGTTGTAACATAGCTTACACCTTTTTTCCACATTGTCAATTTATGACTTTTACATTATCATATCTCACATTGCTAAGTCGCATGTATTGTTTACATGCCTCCTTTTCAAACCTATGTATTTATACGTGTGCAATACGTACCCTTTCATATCAATTGAAGAAAAATTAAAAGCAATACATATATATACATATATATATATATATATATTCTATTACAGTAAATGAATTTGATTAATTAATTACTTAATTAACACTAATTTGCATACCAACAAGATTAGGGGATGAGAGAGATTTTTACACCCTATAAAATTTATTCATTTCTTTCATTAGGTAAAACTTAATGTTTTGTCTCATGGCATAAAAGTTGCTCCTCCACCCCAGTAGCAAACAAAGTCTAAATCTCATTCCGATTGTGTGCTGAAAACATACAATGATTTTTAATGATGATGTAGACATGCAAACTTACATGTAATTTTTAATAACGGATCAAATCGCATTTTATTAAGAAAATGTGAGAAATTAAAAAAAAAGGTATTTGGCTAGTTATTTAAAGCAGAAGACAAATTCTCTACCCATTCCATTAATATTGAAAATAGAATAGTGAATAGTTACGCATTTAATGAATGCTAATTTATATTTTATAACAATTATAAATTAAAAATCACGTCATCTTACTTTTAAACATACCCTTAATGCATGAGTTTTGGGGAAAAACTACACTGTGCAAGGAAGTGAATTGCATTTAAATAAACAGAGAGGACATGCCACTATTATTTACAGGACATACCAGATGGTTCATGTCTACATCAAGATTACATAATTTTCATTACCTTATATTATTCTTCTAACCAGAATCTTGACAAAAGGTAGACCATCGTTGCTGGTAAGGTGGCTGCCTATTTTCATTCGCTTGAGGGTTTGGGCCTTATTTACACTGATTCAGAGGATAAAGTATATGACATAAAATTAAGGCAATGAATCTTAAGGCATTGCTGCGCCCATCATCACGGTTTTAACTCATGCATTTTCATCCAAAGATAGTATTAGAATGATGGAAGAATAACTGAGCATGGGATATAGATTGGCATCAAGGAAGTGAGCATACTGTTTAATTGCCGTCTCCTTTTCTGGGAGGTCACCAGAGAGGAAGTCATATGGTGCAGGCTTGCTGGTGTCTACCAAGGGCTCCCATTTATATCCAGGCCGCTCTGGCAGGGAAACAGTCACAGGCAAATGACTGGAATTAAAGGCGACATAGATTTCTCCCTTCACAGAGTCAATCTGCAATGAATGTCATAAATATAAAGATCAATTTCACTATTCAACAGGGAAATGAAATGTACACAAGTGATGAAGAAGGTGAAACACTGCCTTTCTTGTCTATCTATCAACATTTATAGAACTAAACAACTGAAACTGAAACATTGATATGTTTTATTTGCTGTAATAATATTAACAAAATGAAGTTCTAATATTTTAATTTCAGAGCCAGTGCTATCAAATCAGCAAAAGCATTGGAGAATTCGGATGTTTAGTGCAATAGAAATTTACCAGTGTGAAAGCCACAAAACGGCTTTTGTCAGACCAGTCTGGCATCCCAGGAACATGACCATGCCACCGCAGACCGTCTGCTGTTGGGAAGTCACTTAAACCAAGTGAATCATATTCCCTGGAATATTAAGTATAATGGAGATACATCAGGAAAGAAAAGAGGGCACAATCATAAGCAAAGGACCAAAATGAAGTAGATACTTACTTGCGAAATTTGGTCATAAGGCAGCAAAATCTAAAGAAGTCTGATGTAGACTCATCCTTTTTATCCCACCGGAAATAGTTGATCTGCATCATCACTCACAATCAGCCATCAGAATCACAGGGATTAATAAAAGTGCCAGAAATCAGAAAGGAGAAGAGGATCACATAATTATCATGGCAATATGTATTGTTGTTCCCCCCTTTTGTGTGACCATATTCATCACCCATTGAAATCATAGGCACACCCTGGTTGGACAAGGATAACCCAGCAGTCAGAAAAAAGAAATGAAAAAGAAAACGAAGAAAATAAAATAGAGACAAAGGAAAGGAAGCATTGGACAGCAATATCAAACAAGGTTTTACATAGTATAAAAAGAACTGTCTAATGTTAACTGGTACCTGGGAAACCATGAGACAGAGGAAGAAATTCCGCATTTGTCGTTTTCTCAGTTTCTTCACTGAAATATTTACGAACTCCCCCTCCTATGTGTAATTTGTTGTTTAACACAGTCAGGACTTGTATATAAAATATTGGAACATGCAATGCAAGTTTTTCTTCAAATTTAAAAATATTAAGGTGTGAAGAAAATTAAATCAAGCAGGTTTAAACGCTCAAAGCAGACATCCACAATTACAAACGAAACATAAATATGTAACTTTCCAAATGCAAAAATGCAGTAGATTGTAGGTTTGTTTTATTGTGATGATGCTTAGTAATTGTTACGTCTGATATTGAGGAAAGGCCTTACAGATTTGAAACCATTGAACTCCAAATTAGGCTCAATTTTTTAAATGCCCTATACTTTCTTTTTAGGTCCCCATATCATTCTTGAACAGCTCAAAAGTTTTGTCAAGTAGAATGATACTTTTAATAGAATATTTGACTCAAAATTTCCAGGCAAAACTAATATGAGAGCATTTTCTTTCTCAGCGATTAATAACTGAGATAGTAGTAATGGGAAAAAACACGAAAATGTTGACAACTGAGACACTATAAAAAGGCAAAGAGCAAAACAAATTCCAACAGTAAAGTAGTAATATAGAATAATTATTGATGTTAAGCCATCTCGCCATTTTTCTTACCTGTCCACAGTTCCAGCTATTGTTATGAGACTCTCCATCATGGTTGTCTTCCCCATTTGCTAAATTATGTTTTTGGTTATATGTCACTAAATCAGCCAAAGAAAAACCATCATGTGCACATACGAAGTTGATACTGTTCCATGGCTTCCTTCCTCCTTCCTGATTTATAAATATATCAAAATATCACATTTTATTGTAAGGGCTAAAAAGAATGGCTACAATTCAAAATTCATCTGATACCAACAAAATCACAAAAATGTAATGTTTTAGTTGTCGAAAGAAAGATTACTTAAAACAAGGAGACAAAAACCACCATATGGTCATTGAAGTTATAAGTGTTCATAATGAATGCAGAATGAGAGATATACCTGGTATAAATTGGGACTTCCGCATAGGCACTCAGCAAAAGCACCGGAAAAGCCATCTGTACCCTTTATAAACTGTCGCACTATGTCACGATACTGCATCCAAATTAATATACAAATCAAAACACACCCATGAATGGCAAAATTACAAATTTAGATGTATACAACTACATAATAATGTGCTTTTTGCTAAAAAGTGTTTTATATTCTCATCTTCCATATACAACAGATAAATTGGTATAACAGATTAAAAAATAATGAACATCTGACTGACCTTCCCATTCCATTCTGACCAAATGCCCCAGTGTGGAAACATCCCAACTTGATATAGGCCGCCTGTATCCCATGCTTCTGCTATAAGCTATTAGAAAGAGACAAAAAAGTTAGGTTAGTTGACCTTTTTCTCATAATAACATAGTTCGTCCTCTTTTGTCTCTGATAAGAGTGATCTAGGATCTCTGTATTGCTTCTTTTTTTTCTTTTCTTTTTTAACAGTGAAAAATGATCTATAAAATTGCATACTGATCAGCCGTCCAAAATAAAGTATAGGATCTACAGAACCACATCATCTTAAGACAAAAAAAGCAATCCCCAAAATTCACAAAGTTTGCCCTATCTACTTTGTATTGGGTTCAATTAACTCAATTTATTTGTTCCAAAATTAGATAAGGCATATTTGTATTTGCTTAACTAGGATGAAAACAATGCAGAACCAAGAACCTAAGCCTATTATTTATCAGAGATTCTGCAGGAATGGTTTATTTTAAAGATCAAAAAGCATTACTTGTTTGAGTTTGATTTGGTTCTTTTATTGAGCTTGATTACGTTTCTGTCTTTAATCAATGAAAATAGATCTTGATATATCCTTCTTAGCAGAACTTAAGATTGGGTTTATAATAACACAAAAGCCTAGCTTTTAATCTCTTTCCTCTTTTTCCCCCTCCTCTCTTCGCTATTCTGAGCTTTATCCCATTTATCATCCATAAGTTCAATTAAGTTGTTCACCCCCCTGTGGAGATACTAAGGCACACTTCAGAGAACGGAAAGCTGTCTACACAGGTACTAAATGCCCTTGGGAAAGAAAGATCAACATTTGTAAAGGAGACTAGAGAAAGGAACTTGAAGAAAATACCTTGACTCCACGAAGTATTGGATCATTGCTTATCATGTCAATCAATGGTGGGCTGCTGAGAGGGGTGCCAGTTGTTAGCAAATCACCTTGTATCGGGATCCCATATACATTGACAGCATCCCAGAGACTTTGCCAAGAACAAAAAAAGGTAAAATTAAAAATCAGTCTACTGTAAAAATTGAACAAGGCATAGGTATCTGTCAAATAACTTAGCAATTAACCTGCTACCCCTGGTCATTATAGAAGCAAGATCAAAGCGAAAGCCATCCACGTGCATTTCTGTTACCCAATATCTGTTGCACTAAAAAGAAATATGAAGATTCCATGCAAAGAAAAACTGTTGCAACAACAAAATATAAATAACTGGAATTGAAACTGTAGCAAGGAGGAAGAATAATGTACAAAAAAGGGTTCAATAGTTACAAAGACTGTTTTACAAACACCTTTCCCCTTTCAACAGTCTTATGCGCAATACTTATCAAAAGCATCTATTAACCCACTTTTGCTCAATCCTTTTTATCTCCAAAAATTTTCATTATCACAGACAAAAAGGCTGCTTTTACATAATTTTGAAAATCTTCAGCCATTAGAAGTTCTGCATTGTAATGCAACACCTTAGCATGCATCTGGCAGACTTTTGAACAGCTTGTCAATCAAAGACCTTTAAATTACCGGGTACATTCCACTTCACTGCTTAGGTCCATTTGGGAGTGCATAAGTGCATTTGCATTTTATGATCTATTTTCTAGCCCCTTTTAGAAAAATTCATTAAAATGCTTTCTGTCATATGCAGAGCACTCCAAGTGCTACTTTAATTAGCACATAATAATGGACTAAATTAAATGCACCCCAAGTGCTAATTAAGTTTGAGAAGTACCTTTAAAACCTGACACACTTGGATAAGTACTTATATTTCTTAAATTAGTACTTTTGTAGAGCTAATTATAACTCTCAAATGAGCCCTTAGCCCTCTTTACTCATGCCTTCCAACTTACAATTTGCTACTTCCTCCAAATAAAGCATTTATGGCTACACGCACAGGGTCATTTAATATTGAAATAAGTGCCTAAAGCATAATTGAAGATTTTCACAATAACTCTACAAAACTATGTCGTACAGTGGAAAACTTCTATTATTCTGCTTAACAAAAAATTTAATTTTTCAATGAGATTTGGTCACATAAATTTGGTGCTACATGTATGGTGCACAATGCCAAAGAAAAGAGACATGATCAATGAAGGAATTCAAAGCATCACCTAATACTGTTTTGGACAACACATTGCAGCTAGACCATGTCCCAGTGAAATGGATTCACTAATTATGTGGCTAAAATTGCATCCTTAAATGAATGCATAAAAATTGATAATCCCAGGTTAAAACAATGAATCTAACCTCAAACAATCCACTATAAATTGACGCACAACAGGATGGTTGCAATTGAAAGTATTCCCACAGCCTGAGTAGTTATAAAACTCTCCCTGCAAAACCATAGAGCACGATTGAGTTCACAGTATTTATGATGAAGGAATGCCCAGCTAGAAAGGAAAATCACGATAATGTATTTTGGACTTATAACAATTTATAATCCAAATAGTATTGGCTGACTTAAGAGATCTAAGGTGGAAAAAAAAATACAGAGTTATTTGTCGGTAGACATACCTTGGGGGCAAGCATGTAATAGGCACTGTTATCAACACCTCTAAAAGACAAAATAGGACCTTTCTCGTTCCCTTCAGCTGTGTGATTGAAAACAACATCCATGATCACCTGCTTAAGTAAAATTGACTATTAAAATATATAGAAATATATATATATATATGTATATATAAGTTCAAACACATCAAGACCAGCTATCACCTCAAATCCTCGTTTATGTGCTTCCTTCACAAGAAATTTGAATTCATTAATTGCATCATTGCCACAGTTATGTATGCCAGAAGATGAATATCTTATCATGGGAGAAAAGTAACCGATGGTTGAATATCCCCAAAAGTTCATCCTGTTAAGAAATAATATATACACAAGATACCGTGATGATGCTTCAACATGTTCTTCCTCAAATTTTAGAAGAATAAAAATGAAAAAAGCAGTTAGTTTTAATTTTGCTTTTATTCTTCTATTTGTGATAGTTGAAACCAATATCTCCTCAACTTGAGCATACCCTTTACCAGTTGAGTAATGCCTAAGGGCGACATTTGGTTTCGGTTAGTAATTCTTTTAGCAAAGGCACAAACAACCATCACAAACTACAGCTTATTAGCTTTCAGGTAAGGAAAAGGCATCTTAACTGTCTAAGATGGAATGCTGCATAAAGCTCATGAAAATATTACTCACTTTGTGGAATAAGGCATACTCCCAAAATAAATTTAGATGATAGGTAAAGTATTGTACTTATAATCACCCAAGATGGAACTGTAGCTGTAGTACTCCAGCTCATTGAACTCGTGACATGGCATTAACTCTAAACAGTTGACTCCAAGATCCTGCAAAACAAACAGATGAAATTATTATACATACAGCTATCAATTGCAAAAGAGTATAATATTTAATGAATCCAGCACAGTAATCACAGCTCATGAAATAGTTGTATACTTAACAATATTAGAGGGTAAAACTTGAGAGATCATCATTGGAGCAGTATATGAATGATATGAAGTATATAATCTACAGTACACAATCTTATGTCAAATAAACATTAATAATTTTATTATTCTTAGTAGTCTGATGCACAAAAAATAAAAGATGTTAAAAAAAATTCCTAAACAACTGAATTGCTTGAATGAGATGAGATAAAATGCATGCACTCGTGTAAACCCATAAGAAAAGAGAGGAAAAGAAAGTAAAAAACAAAAGCGACACTATCTAGAAAAAACATTTTATCTTCTCTACCAATCTAATGCAAAAGGGGAGCTTGAGAAAGTTACCAATTAAATCATAAACAGCTCATGAAATCACTAAATAATTCGAGTTTTTATTCAATTTCTCTACATGAGCCTTCTCCTGGAGACAAATTTTAACACTAATTGACTAGATTGATGCCTTAAAACCTAGCCGATTGCTTTATATAATTTTCATAAGAAACTCAATATGTCATATCAAATTTGATTTTTTTTAGATGTGTGTCTCACTCAGTATATTTACACGTATCAGTGAATTTGTTCAAAGTTTTGACAAACTAACAAGATCAGGTTTGTAGTTCAAAGTCTTAAAACTATTTGGATCTGATCATTACTCTTGAAAGTAAAAAATCCAAATAATATAATTATCTATGTTTCACCAAGATCAGGTTTGTACTACTCATCTCATTTTAAGATGAAACTTCATAAGGAAGCCACATATTTCAATCTAGAAGTTCTCAAAATTCTACCTTCAAGTGGTCAAGCTTCTCCACAACACCTAGGTATGTACCCGGGTGTTTAGTCTTACTTGATTCATGCCTTGTAAATCCTCGAACATGCATTTCATATATTATAAGATCTCTTTGTGGATACTTCAGAGGTAAGTCTCCTTCCCAGTCGAACTGCAAAAAATCAGATGGCTGAATAATTAGATGAGAATGTTGGAAAAATATTCATATAATTGCCATGTCCCACCAGGTAATTTTGGCAGTGGGCAAGGAATCAATACTGTACCTTTAAAGTCCAAAAGGTGATTACAGGCTTACCACAGTTACGAACTTGAAACTATATAGTTGATTTTTCTAATTGTATATGTAGCAAACAGGCAATCTAAGTTATGTCCCAGCAAAACAGCAACTAGTTTATTTCCACCCACATACACCAAAATCAAAAACAAAACAAAATAAAAAGGGGGGAATGCTTCCATAAGTTAGATGGTAGTAGAGTCAAAGAATATGGAATTCAAAGGGCACCTTAGAGAAACAGCAAAAATAATTGCCACAGGCAGAGATAGTTTTGAGTACATATTTACTTGACCATCAAGCTTATTAGTATTGCACGTGACCAAACAATCATTGTTAACTTCCCTCACCTTGTCATGAACCATACCAACTATAGGATTTCTATCTCCCACTTATGCTTCACTCCATAGTCTATATTTTCTTAAACTGCCACTTTTCACATAGTTGGTGTAAGTTAGGTTTATCTTTTGGCATATGAATAGGCCCTAAGTGTATTTCTTTAGGCAGAGAAATTTGATTTCCATTATATCTCCCTTCTCACTCTCCTTTTCCCACCCTTGCATATTTCTCTATCTTCTCTTCCTATATTTAATTTCTCTCATTTCATTTTTTATCTCCAGTTCTCTTTTCCTTTTTTTAAATTTTTTTTTCTATCCTTAAATCTCTAATTTCAAATCTTCTCTCTCTTTGATTATCAAAGCTTTTATTTTTCTCTCTGTCCTCCATCAATTAAACATGAAAAAGGAATTGCTAATCAAACAAATGGGACAACCAGAGAGAACTGAAATAAAGATACTGGAGTAGTAAGAGACAGCAAAGAAAAATAGTCTTTCTATGGGTGTCTCCTGGTTCTCTTTTCTTCACACTTGTCGCACTCTTACCTTAAAATTAAGCATTTTATCTATATTGAATATCAACTGCAAGTAGAATACTTATTTATCCCTTGTAACAGTGCCTCAGATCATTAACTGTTGAAAGTGATTAATGTGCACACGATTTTCATATTGCAGGAGCCCACCATTGAGCAATTTTGCAACTTTCAAGCTGAAAACCAATAATGTCACTTCCATAGTCTTTGATACTTTCATATAAATGAATATAACCAAATAATATCACTCTCATAGTCCGTTCAAAATGAAATGAACAAATAAACAACAAAAGTTTGTCAAGTTATACTAAAATTGGGTAAACAGAGACTGAAAAATAGCATTCTCTGACATATAGAGCATCAACAAAATGAAACACCACGAAAGAACACAGTTTCAATAGGTTAACATACAAGATTTTTTTTAAGCAAAAAAGTTAATAAAGTGAAAATGAAGTAAATTGACAGTATGATTACCTCATCTTCAGAAGTAGGTACCGTGCATGCCATTTGGGGCCAGCAATTATCATCAGCTCCCAAAACACCAAATTGTCCTCTGCTTACGACTGCCTAGACAATATAAAAACAAAAAATTAGTTTCCATAACTTCTAATACACTTAAGGTGAATGAATTTGAATATCTAATTAATGAAGGAATCAGAATTTTCGACTGCTAACTTTTCCGTAAGGATCCAAAACTATCTTAGTAGGATCGTAGTATTGTCCGCCTTCGGGAAAATACTTTCCATCGAATTTATAGCCATAAAGCATATCTTTGAAATCTCCTTCGAGGAATACATGCCAGACATCTCCAGTTTTATTAGCCAATGGATCAAGAGAAATCTCTTCAGTGACCTTATTCTGCACGAAATGATTGCCAATTAATAACGTATTAGCCATAGGAAACACTATAAAATTCCGCATATATATATATAAAGAAGAAAAGAAAAAGAAAAGGAAAAAGAAATGACCTCATACAGATCAGAGAGACTGATCAAACAAAGAGTAGCAGAAACCGCATTGCTGGAATATATAGAAAAATTGACTCCACCCTCGCGAGCAGTAGCACCATACGGCGTCGGATGACCTTCCAGCACCTGAAACCTCAGCGATTTGGGAGGCTTCTCCATGACCAGAGTCTCCGCTTCCGTTTCTCTCCTTGCTTTAATAACTAAATTCTTAAACACATTCCCTGATACTTTTGAATTCGAAAAATTTCTCTTCCGATGATTGCAGCGAATCATCTGTTTCCACAACTCCTCCTTAAATTCTAGAGAATTGATGAAACTAGAACTGCGTAACACACACGAAGTACACCGCGCTAACTCCATTTCTTGATCAATCGAAGCAAATAAAGCCGTAAGCTTGCCGATGATCACACGAGATACGCTGATTTGAGAAAATAAAGTTGCCGAAGAAATATCTAAACTCCAGCATGTGGAGGTTTGGAGTGGAGTGAAGTGAGTGATTTTGTCGTTACGTTATGTACGGGTGGCGGATGCTTATAGAATGGAAGCGCCCATCCTTATCGAGGCGGACTTCCATTGAGGAAGTTTCGGGTAGTGCGGTTCCTCCTGCGAAGTCAAATTTAGTCAAAATTTTCCAAATTTTTAAACGGTCAATTCAAATAAGAATAATTCAAAATAATTTCGGAACTAATTATTTCAAGGAAATAAATAATTTCATAACTAATTATTTTAAGAAATACGCGCTCGCGCGCGCGCACATATATATATATATATATATATATGTTCAAGGTATACTATTCATTAATTTTTTTAGTGTACTCCGTTGTTCAGTATTTTTAAAATTAATTAAAATTTATATTTGATCAAATGTTAGGGGGTTTTATATATTATTTTTTATTCAAATCTTATCTTTTTCTTTTTTTTTAATTTATTGAATGATAAAATTTATAATTTATAGAATGATTAATTACTCTATTTTATTATTTAATTAGTAAAAAAATAAAAATAAAATAAAAATACAGTAAAAAAATTATTATCATTTTTAAAATAAATATAAAAAATTTACAAAATAAGATATCATATAATAATTTTTTTATAATGTAGGGAGCCGGATAAACCCAGAGGCCGGTGTATCGATTTGTGAAACAGGTGACTGTGCTCGTGTAATCTGACAACATCCAACTTTTCTCAGGTAACCACAGTGCATTGAGATTCCATTTCTTCCCTCACATTGTGTTGAATATCAACCATCATACAGGAATGTATAAATTTGAAATCTTCTCAGACGAAGAGAGTCAATTTTTGTTTTAAGATGAGCATGATAACTCGTTGATTTACTCTAGTTTACTACCTGCAGCATATAATCCATGATGCGATTTCACTCCACTGAATTCTTCTTCTTCTTCTATTGGTTATCTTAACTCATTGTATAGAGCAATAGAGATTTATAAATTGTTCTATAGCTACTTGCTTTTACATTGGAAAATTCCACCACTAATTGCTAATGCTTTCTTGGTTTCTTGGTCCCATAAGAAATCTCTTAGTGCTCTACATAGCAACCCTACTACATATTCCCAATAATCCATGCATAAAATAATTCAAGTGTAAGTCTCAATCATTGCATTATGGAATAATTTACACACACACATACACATGGCAATAGAAATTTGTCCAGCTGGTCCAACAATTGTTTCTTCCATCTATTTTATTATTCACCTCTTGAAGCTACTCCTAGTAGCAGCGCCGAAGGTGGATAGCGATTATGCCTTGTCCTTTGGTAAATTTTTAGGGAGTTTGTATCTAGATAAAGTGCCTCCATATCTAATAATGTTATTTTAAAATTATATATATAGTCTGTGAGTATTGGACCGACTCTACCGATTGTTTAAAGTTTATTATATAAATAAACTATATATAAATACAAATATCGTGTAATTAAAAATATTTTTACACTAATTTAATGATGAATTATTTAAATTTGTATTTGAAAAATACAAATGTTCAAAAGAAGCACTCTATATATAATAGTAGTAATAGTAGTAATTTTCATTTAGACATTGAATAGCATTTTACTTTCTGTTTTGCCAAATAGACCCAAGTTAGGTCATAATTTGGAATACTATTGCTCATGCAAATTTAGTCATACAAATTAATATTACAGTAACATATTATTAGTATACATTCTCTATGTTATTGGTGTAAATTAAATAAAACATGTGATAATAATGTAATATTATCGTGTCAATTTATATGAATATAATTTGTATAAAAATATTAACTTAAGTTATTATTAATATAATTTTAATTTATACTGTAACATCATCGTTGTTATTATTATTATTAATTGAATTGGACTTGGTAGGTATAATATGCATGTAAGATGTGACATAGGAGGTTGCCAAATGATAGGCTAAGTTATGGTGGGATAATGCTTTAAGCATATAAGAAAAATTAAACAAGATGCTTGGCATGGAAATGTCGATTGTGTCTTTTAAATTGGAATCATTAATTGCAATTTTTTTTTGTTTTAGTGATTCAGAAATTAAAAAAAATGAATTTGTGGGAAACAAAGCCGAGACTTATAAGGTTAATATATATTAATTTTGATTTGGATTAAATTTAGATTTTGTTTTGAATTATTGTATATGCATATAATTGTTATAGTATTTTAAATTTGGTTATTATTTTTCATGTATAATTTAATTTTATATTTTATCACTAAAATTTTGTTAACAGTATAATTTTTTAAATAGTTGCATTTTGAATTAATAATTGTTATTGTTAATTTGGCCTTAGGCATAAATATTGCCAATTTTAGTATTAAGGTAAGTGTTTATAAATTTTGGTTCTAAAACTAAAGGATAAATATTTTGTATCATGTTGGATGGAAGTTATTTTTCAAAATCTCTCAAGTATTTTTGGTCAAGATGTAAGTTATATTTTTTTATTTTTAATTTTTTAAAACCATCATTATATATAAATATCTACAACGTGTTAACTCACCCTAATTTTTAGATTCCGATAATGTTAGAAGTATAAGTGTTACATTCCAATAATGTTGGAAGCATAAGTGTTACAGAGACTAAGGGTATTCGAGCTAGAAAAGGAAAAAAAGTTTTGTCATGTCTTTTTTTTCTTAAATTTTTGAAGATGTAGATGGTTATTTATAACTTTGCAATATGGATTATGTAAATAAAGTTATGTGTTTTGATTTTATAAGATGGAAGTAGTTGGTAAATAAATTCCTTTTTGAAGTATATATGATTTGAAAATGATAAGTTTTAAGTATAAAATATGTCATTGTTATAGAGAAATCTTTTCTTTAAAAAAATTGGATTGTTATAATCGTTGGATATATGCCTACCTTTTCAAACAAGGAATTATCGACTAATCTATTTCTTATCAACAATTTTCTTGTTTTAATCCTTATAAGATATACTTATTTAATATGAAATTTGATTTATACAATCAAAGAGGATATTATTCTTAAAAGACATAAATTACTATTCACTATATATAAGGAGTTCAGGATTAGTCGTAATATACAAAATTACACATTATTAATAACATAATATATATTTTCAAGGGAAGGATTTGTCTATTAAGATATTAAGTATGATTTTAGAGTAAATAAATTCTCGTGAGAGAAATGTTGGGTTTAATTAAGATTTAACTATGAAAAAAAATATTAAGGGTATAGTTGAAACAAGTTTTTACTAGTAAAATTTTCCGTCGTTAGCTTCAATTACCATAATTTTCTTTTAATATAGTAGCTTCATATGTACATATTTATGTGGTATAATTGCTATTTTTCTATTTTAATTTTTATTTATTACTTGTTTGATTTATATGTTCTAGAGAATCTTAGGTGGGATCTAAAATTTTCGACTGACTAACTCTACTGACTTAGGCATTGAAGGGTTACGGCTAGAACTCTTAACTCTCTTGATCCATTTTCTGTTTTCCAAGAATCAGGAAGGTAATTGATATGTTCTTCTAAAAAGAAATATGATCCGAGGACGTTTCCAAGGCCGAGAATATGAATTTCGATAGATTTTTTCACAAACAAAAAAATCATATGTTGATATCTAATAGCAAAAAAATCAATTCCAGTATAAATTATTATCAATACAAGTTTGAATTGTATATTATTTACGTTGTTCAAGATTTGAAAATACCTTTCAAGGCAAAATAAATTTTAATGAATCGCGCAATAGTTATTATAGAAACCATCATCGTTTCTCATTTATTGGCACTGTATTGTAACATTTCATGTAAACCAGTGAGCTAGTTGTTACACCTCATGTTAGTTAAGGAACAAATAATGAAAGAGGCTCTAGTTCTATGTCATGGGTGTTATTGGAGAATTCAACCATTGCCGATACAAAGACTAATTGATGATTAAAGCTGTGCTATTAATGAGATTAAAGTAGGTAAAAAATTAGTAGTATACGAGTTGCTGAAGGCTGATTGTCGAATATATGCCACTTGTGAGTGCCAAGCAAAAAGAAAAATTTGCCATTGACAACTTGTATCAGAGCTGGACGAGACATTCTGCTACAATCTAATGAAATAATGATACACTGAAGCACAAATCCCTCAGGTTTTTGTTTTCTGTGGTATTAGGTTGTCTCTTGGTTGTTCACATTGCTGGTTCTAGTTTAGTCTACTTGTATACAAGCTTTGTTCCAAGTGCAAAACGAGTACTTGATAAAAAGGGTATTAAAATACAGACATTTTCTGTTTTCACAGCAGTTTCTACTTCTCAAATTGCGGTTTTGTCCCCACAAAGGACAAGGTGATTGCTTTCAAGAAAAAATTCAGGTCTCCTGTTGCTCCTAATCCCGCAAGTTCTCCTTAGCAACACATTGTATGTAACTTGCCTGCGATTTTCCATCTGGATTCTGAAGAAAAACACAAATCGAGTACTTGTTGAAGAATTCTGGAGAGATTGGCCACGGCCATTTGCTCTCTGGTTTTCATTCTTGTCTTTTGGCCGTTCCTGCTTTTGGGTTCGTATTTGTACAGCGGGTACTCTTCTGTTCCCTGGAATGGAATTCGGAAGCCATGAATAGTCTGAATTTCTACGAGAAATTTGTTGGTTCATTATTCCAAGTTATAAACTCCACTCCAGGCACACCGGCGAATCTGTCTTCGATCTCTCCACCATCACTCCGGCAATCCTGGTTCTCTTTGTTGTTATGATGTGAGTTTTTTTATACCTTAATTCAATTATGACAATTACCATAGAAATTCCTTCTGCTATTTTTTTTTCAAAAGGAAATATAATATTTTGTGTTCACTGATATAGGATTCGAGAATTATTTAATACTAAATTATTTACTTTATTATTATAAGCAGAATCATATCCCCTTTTCACATATAATTTGTAATCTTTGATCATCATTAAATATGTAACTGCTTTAAGAAATTACTTCTCACATAATTTCTAATTTTTATTAAACATTATGTAGATATAAATAAAATATCTCATTAATTCAAACCCAAAACAGCTTGTACAATCCAAATAATTTTCATGGGATGTTAACCTTATTACAATCATGTCACTTGCTATAAATTAATTACATGTAAAATTTAAGAATTTCTCTATAGAAATAGTAAGGTACTACTGTTCTTGTAATAATTCACTAAATCTATGGCAATTACTTTCTAATTCATTGTCGTGATTCTAATTTGTTATGATTGGAATTTATAACAAATTGTGTCAAATCATTATCTTTTTCCCCTTATTCGCGCTGGACATCATAAATTTTACGAACGAATCTAATCACTTTGCCATTGTACCCAGGTTTCGTCATAAGCCACAATGATGCGAGGGCATTATTGCTACATCGTTTCCCCATTTGCCTAAAATTCCTTTTAGCCCAATAACCACCGAAGTAAATGAGAATTTCGACCGCCACTGTGATTTACTTTCAAATTTGTAAAGATTTCCTGAATAACTGACTTGTCAATTGTCATTTCATGGACGTAGTGATCGGATTTTATATTCTTTTAGGGTTTTTTTTTGGCATATGTTCGTCAGGCCCCATAAGAAATGGAGTTCTTTCTTCCAAATTGTTGGGTTCCATTCCGTACCGTATCCGAACAGCATTATAGGAATAATATGCCTTAATTCAACTATTTTTAGAAGCAATTTATGCCATGTCTCAGTGCAAAGGCGATCTTCCTTTTCCTTTGTGAAAATATATAGAAAAATATATCAAACAAGACTACAACTTAACACGCAACCTTCTTCTTCTTTTTTAATAAGTAAACCACAAAAATAAAAATTAATATATAAATAAATTTAAATGCCTGTCTTCCACTAGTTCAATGATTGAAGGAAAGTAAAGAAGAGTTGATGAAGACAAGTCGCAGGCTTTGAAATTCTGTCAAAGATATAAAAGAAACCGCTATCTTTTTAACATGCAATCTACTACCAACTTTCAAAGAATTCGCAGATTTAACATGTAAAAAGTAAGCAGATTTGATTAATCTGTCCACAATCACCCATATACTCTCAGAACTCTTCTGAATTTTTGGTAATCCTCTGACAAAATCTATTGTTATATGTTTCCAATTCTATTTTGGTCTCTGATGTTCCGTCTTCACTTATTGACATACTAAACATGTAGTCACAAATTCTCCTACATCTCTTTTCATCACATTCCACCACAAATGTTTACACAAGTTTTGATACATTTTTGTACCGCTAAAATGTGTAATAAATTTGAATTATTGAGCTTCAGTAAGAATATCCCTTCTAAGAATTTTGATAGATAGTACAAAATGTTTACCAGTAATCTCAAATAACTAGAAGAATCAATTGACCATCCTTCCATTGTATCACCTTTCTCTAACTTAGCACGCACTAATTCGACTTTAAGACCATTTTGTTAAACTAGAATAACCTTTAGGAAAATTGTAGGTTATGCCACCAAATTTGAAAAACAAGGTTGATTTTTGGCTTCACCAATTCTCCAATTAATTTCTTTTAAATAATCACATATTTTCCACCTACAAGATAAGAAATTTGCTAATATTCCTTGCGATTTTCTACTTAAGGTATATGCTACAATATTAGCTTGACTAAAATAGTATTGCAAGGTAAAATCATATTCTTTCAAATACTCTACTATATAATTTATCTCATGTTAAGTTCTTTCTAGGTAAACAAACATCAAGACTTTTGTAATCTAAAAGCACCTCAAATTTCTCATCATAAAATTAATTTCCCCATAATTTTAGTGCAAATACAATGACATCAAGCTCCAAGTTGTGTACAAGATAATTATGCTTATGAGTTTTAAGTTGATGTGAACCATAAGCCACCCATTTTTCTAATTGCATTAAAACACAACCAAGGTCAACACGTGAAGCATTACAGAAAGCTGAATATCTCATGCCACACTTGGGAATAACTAAAATTAGAGTTGAGGTTAGGCATTTCCTTAATTCCATAAATGTTTGTTCACATTATCATTTCACTCAAACTTTACCCCTTTTCTAGTTAAATGAGTTAAAGATACATTATTCGAGATAAATCCTTTACAAATTTACAATGACATCCTATAGGCCTAGAAAACTCTTAATTTTAGTTACACTCTTTAGCATACTACACAATCATAATTTTAATAGGGTTTATAGAAATACCTTCTTAGGATATCATGTGCCTAAGAAATTTGACTTGAATTAAATAAAATTCACACTTCTTTTTGCAAATAACCAGTGCTCCCTCAATACTTACAAAGCACTATACAACTGTTATTTATACTCCTCTTTTGTCTTAAAGTATATTAAAATATCATCTATGAATATCACTACAAATTGATTAAGGTAAGTATGAAAAATCCTATTCATCAAATCCATATTTGTTAATCCAAATGACATTACTATTAACTCAAAATGTTCATATCTAATACGAAATACTGTTTTTAGAATATCTTCATCTCTAACTCTTGATTGACGGCAACCGGATTGAATGTCAATGTTTGAGAAATACCTAGAACTGCATAACTAATTAAAAAAATCATCTATTCTAGGTAATAGGTATTTACTTTTCACAGTCACTCAATTTAGTTCTATGTAATCCACACATAATCTTTAGCTACCATATTTCTTGTTGGTAAATAAAACTGGTGCATATTGTAAGATCAGATTGATTCACATTTTAAATAATGGCATATGTTTTACCTTGTGTTAACTGAGGTTTATGAGAAGATTGCTTATTTTACTTTTATTATGGTTGTCTACTTTGTTGAGTTTATTACGGTGCTATTTGAATGCATCTCTAATTAGAATTAGCCACTTGACGTAGTGTTCATCCTAAATGTGGACATATTTTTTGATAGTGACATTGTTTTTTAAACTCAAAACAAACTCGTGGATGCCCACAAAAACTTCGACTACCTTGAATGCTTCCTTAATAAGAACAAGTTATTTGCATCTGTTTTGCTTTAAACATGAACATATCTCTCAATGATGACATGAATTGGATTCCATTTTGGCTAAAAGAACGGAGCATTATTTCTCAGAGAATAAATCAGTTATCAAAGGCATTGCTCTCTTAACATGGTTCTAGAAATATTAATAGAAATTAATATCCATTAGGTTCTGCATTATAAAACTATACATATATTTCATTTTTGTCAGAAGTTGAAGCTTGGGAATTAGGCAATTTGAAATATTTTCGAAAGTTTGTGTGATCAGAACCAACAACAACAAGCTTACAAGATTCTTTACCATGTCAATTGACTTAATTATAAAGACGAGCGAAGAAGATGAAAACAGCCTTAATGGATGGATTTAAGAAATGTAGGTTAAATAAGGTTCAAGACCAATAACTAAAGCAAGCATGAAATTAAATTTAAAAGAGTATCAAAAATTTATCAATATGATCCAAACAAGTAAGATGATGTGTAACATGTTCGGGATATAAAATTAAATTTTAATTAGATTTTTATGTTATTTTCTTTTCCTAGCATATTTAAAAATGTCACCTAAGTATATATTTTAATTAATTAATATTTTTATTATTTTAGCACTTTTATTTTAATTATTTTATATTAGTACTTTCATTTGTAGTTATTTATATTATTATTTTGATTCTTAATTATTTTAGGGTTTAATTGTAAGTTTTATATAAACAGATTTAATTAACATTATAAAGATATTGAATTTTATTTAATTAACATTGTCAAAAGTTCTCCTTTTTTTTTCTTTAAAAAATATATAAACATATTAAGAAATTTCTTTTGTGGCATTTAAATATTTTTCTTATACTTTTAATTCATGATTAATGAATTATTGGTTCAAGATTTTTAGTATTAGTGATTGATTCTATTAATCATTTGGTTAAAATTATTTAATCTGAATTTTAGTGTTTTTAGCTTAAATTCTAATTCATTTTATTAGGTTTCAAAATTTGTTTTTGAATTTTAAAACTAATTCTTAAAATTTTAAAATCGATATTCTTGAAGTTGGCATTATTATGTCAGCCTTTGGTCTAAGTTTTATTTCATTGACTATGATGCAGTACACCCTAACTTTCATTGTATTCCTTTCCTTTTTGGGGCATGTTACTTTGGCCCTTTTTGAAAGCAAACCAAATCATGGAGCAATACATCATTTTGTCTTAATGGCTCAATTTGGGATTACAGAGGATACTTACAATGAGCATGTTATCTTAATTTTTATAAATTTATTAATTATTTTGGTATCCAATTGCACTCTTATCTCTTAAATGTTGATGCTTGAATATGTTAATGATTGTACATATTATCTTACCTTTCTTTTGAGTTTCTACCATTCATTTATCTGGCCCTTATTCTGTTCTTGATGCCACAGTGATTTCCCAAATCTAATCATACAGACTGTTCCATTTGCAAATTGTTATGGTGCTGTGCAAGTGATTGAAGTTTCTCTAAGGATTTTATTAGAAGAAGTTGCAGTGTAATTACAAAGAAGTTAAATAGTTAATTAAATTGGTTATTTTCTATTATAGGCTTAACTATCTAAATAAGCTTTGAATTATATTCTCAAAGATTGAGGAATTTTAATTCTCAAAAAATTATATTTTAAATTTTACGTTAGTAATTTTATTTTTTATTTTAAATTTTTTTATATTATTTATTTATATCAAAGAATATAAGATCCATGGATGTAACTTAGCCAAGTTTTCATATATCAGCAACCATTTAGACGAGTGAATACACTGAATGTAAGCTTTTAAATGGCCAAAAAAAAACAGAACCAATCGCTAGCAACTGTCCTGTCCTTCCAATTAGACAAATATAGGTATATAGATAATGAGATTTTACTCCACTGAGTAATTCTTCTACTTCTTCTTCTCCTATTGCATATCACAACTCACTATATGCAGCAATTAAATTATTCAAGTATATATAGATTACCACTACTCTAGCTAATTGCTTTTACATTGGAAAATCGTGAAAATTCCACCATTGATCGCTAATGCTTTCTTGGTCCCCTAAGTAATCTCTTAGTGCTCGAAATAGAAACCTATTACATATTTCTTTAATTATCATCATTTGCTGTTGTATATTTTCTCTTCGAAAGGTTTAGAAATTGGCACATTCATTTCTTCGATTGTGAAGTAATGTTCCATTCCCAGTTGTTCCTTGCATAAAAAATTCTGAGTGTCAGTCTCAATCGTTTCCCATTTTTCTTAAGCTACGAGAATCTTGTTCCGCAAAAATTTCAATACACACACATAGCACCAACAATGGTGTCTTCTATCTATTTTATTATTTACATCTCGAAGCTACGAGCACTGCAGAAAGTCGATGGCGATTATACCTTCCACTTGCTCTTTCATATATTTTTGGGGAATTTGTATCCATTTAAAGTGCCTCCATATCTAATATTATAATTTTGTTCCTTTTAATTAAATTATAGAAAAAAAAATTCTCCAAGTCGGCGAGTATTGGACCGACTCTACTCATTTATATAAATATATTATATAAATAAACTATATATCTATATATAATACTTCACTTTTATACAAACAAACATTATTTTACATCAAATTAGATTTGGATCGTGCAAATATGTGGTTCATACACACTCATATATACAAGTTCTAAAGTGCATATGTTTTCATCTTTTCCAAATACATATATGGTGTAATTCAAAGCTTTTTTTTTACACATTTAATAATGAATTATTTTTTTAAAATGCAAGTGTCTGAAAAAAGGCACCATATATATGTATGTGTATATATATAATAGCAGCAGTAATAATTTTGATTTGGACATGAATAATTTTTTATTTTTGTCAAATATACCAAGTTAAATCATAAATTAAAATATTAATTATTCATACAAATTCAATAATAAAAATTAATATTACAATAATATATCACTAGTACGGATTCTATTTTTTACCAGTGTAAATTACATGAAATATGTGGTCAATTTATAATATATTTTCAATCTAAAAGTATTTATTTAGATGTAGAATTTATGATGTAGCATTATTCTTAAAAGAAATATGTTACTACTTATCTAATACAAGTAGTTTCTAGAAAAAGGCTTTATTGAAGCTGAGTATAATGTCTAGAGTAAACAAAATCTAGTGAAATTTGGCAGATTTTGCTAGACAATGAAAGAATTTGTCATAGATATATCCATGATTTAATAGATATAAGCCACACATCCATAAAAGAAATGATGATAGTAAGAGTATATCAGCGTTGGGAGAATTCAAGAAAATCATTACCCCAACATTTAAAGGCAAGTTAGGAAATAAAATGAATACATACGAGCCGACGACAAACAAAAATAAGGTCATCCACCAAGGACCAACACGTGACAATTCAATAAAAATAAGTCTAGAGGATAAAACGTCCTGGTTAAAAGGAGACAAAGAAAAATAATTTCTTAATTTTCATCACCAGACTTAAAACTCACGTATACCAATTGGGAGACTTATGTCGAGTCATGATCTTCGCTATCATCCAAATAACCTACAGGGCAGCAGAATAAAACAAGCTAAGGAAAGTCCTAATTTATTAAGGTTTTTACAAGGAAATGAGAATTTTAATAGGACTTTTTATTAACTAAATTCTTAATCTCATGTACAAAAGATAAAGAAGGTAAAGCTTAGTAAAATTCTGGGTAAGGACGATAATGCAGTCATTTTGAAATACCAACTTCTTAGAAAATTTATTCCATCTGCGATAAAAAAAAATTAAATCTAAATACCAAACAAGTTCTTAGAAATTTTATTCCATCTATGATAAAAATATATATATATATATATTTAAAATCTAAATACAAAAGCTGTTGGAGTACTATTCCATCTATGATAAATAAATGTTTGTGACCTATAAATAGAGGTCAAAAATCCTTAATATCATTGGTTGTTGTTCTATCAAAAGGCATTCAGAAAAAAATATTAAGGCAAATAAAAGAGCCAATACTTTCATTATTCTCGTTATTTTTTACAAAATTTAGAAAAAGCACCCCAATTAAAGAGTTTAGAAAATTTACAAAGCACCCTAATTAAAGATTTAAGCATTGGAAGGTTATCGACTCTAACATCTTTGACTCGTATTTTGTCTTCCAAGAATCATTAGACCATCAGAAAAGCAGTTTAAATTCTTCCCAGAAGAAATATGACCCAAAGACATTCCCAAGGCCGAGAACACATTTTAGTAGTTTTTTTAAAAAAAAATAAAATCATATGTTGACATCTAGCAGAAGAAAATCGATTTCAGCATAAATTATTATCAAGATTAGTTTGATTTGTATATTATATACGTTGTTAATGGTTCAAAAATACCTTCCAAGTCAAAATGAATTTTAATGACTCGTGCAATCATTACTATAGAAATCATCATCATTTCTTGTTTATTGACAAGATTTACTTGAATTTTTCTTTTTATGTGGCACCCTGTTTGCAATTATTATGCTTTAATGCTATTAAGGGTTAAACATAGAAACGTTTGTGGTTGTGGGATTGCAAATAGAAAATTGATAATAATATAAAATAGAAACCCATCGTTGTCTCCAGCATTCTATAGTGTTAGGTAAAGACCAGACCTATATTTGTTTGTCGTACCAGTTAAAAGTAGACATTTGTACGTGGGTCACTTTCCAGTCGTTATTATTTAATGGTGATTTTATTATAGTATGTAATTGACAAAACAAAACCTGTATGAATTCCTCATTTTTATATAACAATTGCTCACTAAAACGATAAGTGGACGCACATTTCATGCGCCATGCAACCTCCTTTTATCACAATCATATACATTACATTGTACAACAATGAACATTTTCTATTCAATCTACTTTTATGTTGGATTGTGACAATCACGTAATTTTTAACTAATAATTAACTATTGCGTATTGTAACATTCCATGTAAACCTACTAGCTAGAGGTGATATATAATTTTACGCAAGTGCCACTTGCGGCTGCCGAGAAAGTCACCAACATGCATAGTGAAATTGCACTGAGCACAATTGGTTCTTCTATATATCCTCCTTCACCTTCCGAAATTGAAACATCGTCGGGCCATTGGTTTTTTTTTATTTTTTATCTCTTAATAAAAATGAAGAATTCTGCTTCTGCTGGTAAGAAATTAGAGCATTTCTTTAAGTATTCATATGCCAAAATCTCTTCCCTTTGTCTCTTGGCTTTCAAACTGAATACTTTCTGGATTCAGCTCTTTTATTTTATAACTCTCTCTTTGCTAGGTTATATAGGTTTGATGTTCACAAGTCCTCGAACTTCCGCCAAAAAACCTAACAGCCTTGACATCTTCTTCACTTCTGTGTCTGCGTCGACAGATTCCAGCATGGAATCAGTCGAAATGGAAGTTTTCTCCAATACCCAACTTGTAATCATGACCATTTTGATGTTAGCAGGCGGTGAAGTTTTCATTTCCATGCTAGGACTTCTCTTGACAAATAGGTCAAAATTCCCCAAAGATGATCACAGAATCGACTTTCCTTCAATTCCAACAAGTTCTGTCGACCAAATTCAGTTGAATTTGGTCACTTCGTCATACCCACAGAACGAAAAACATGAACCTAGCTTTAACAACATCCCCTCAGGAAATAATGATATACTGAAGCACAACTCCCTCCGTTTTTTGTTTTATGTGGTATTAGGTTATCTCTTTGTTGTTCATATTGCTGGTTCTAGTTTAGTTTCCTTGTATACAAGCGTTGTTCCAAGTGCAAGACAAGTACTGGAGAAAAAGAATATCCAAATTCAGACATTTTCTGTTTTCACAACAGTTTCTACTTTCTCAAATTGCGGTTTTGTCCCCACGAATGAAAACATGATTGTTTTCCAGAAAAATTCAGGCCTCCTGTTGCTTCTAATTCCACAAGTTCTCCTCGGCAACACTCTGTATCCAACTTGCCTGCGATTTTCCATCTGGGTTCTAAAAAAAATCACAAAAAGAGATGAATTCGAGTACTTGTTGAAAAATTCTGGAGAGATTGGCTATGGCCATTTGCTATCTAATGTTCATTCTTGTCTTTTGGCTGTTACTGCTTTTGGGTTTGTATTTGTGCAGCTGGTGCTCTTCTGTTCCCTGGAATGGAATTCAGAAGCCATGATTGGTCTGAATTTCTACGAGAAATTTGTCGGTTCACTGTTCCAAGTCATAAATTCCAGGCATACCGGCGAATCTGTCCTCGATCTCTCCACCCTAACTCCGGCGATCCTGGTGCTCTTTGTAGTTATGATGTGAGTTTTTCTCTAGCTTAATTCAATTATGACAATTACCATGCAAATTCCTTTTGTTTCTTTTTTCTTTACGAAATGGAATATAATTTGATGTTGTGACAAATTAATTTTAATATTTTGTGTTCATTAATATAAGATTCGAGAATTATAAAATTATAAAATATGGTGTAAAAAATATTTTTTCCCATTGTAATATTGTACTTTAAATAACCATTAGGAATAAATTATTTAATACTAAGGTTATTTACGTTATTTTTTTGTAATGATAAGTAGAATCTTAACCCTTTTTCACATATGATTTGTAATCTTTGTCTGTGATTAAATAAGTGCTAAATATTGAAATGGGAAGAATGCTCTGAATACAATAGAAAACAAGGATCATCCCATGGAAACAAGACTGTCACTGATTCTAATTAATGTATAATAGAGAATTCTTTAAATTCTTGATTTCTTGGTGTGATTAATTAAAGGAGGTTTGTTAATTAAGCCATGTTTTGCTAGTAATAATTGTTTAAGAAACTTAACATGCTTAATCAGGAGCAAATGTAATTGTTTTAAGAAATTACTTCTCATATAATTTCCACTTTTTATTAAATATTATGTAAATATAAACCAAATATCTCCTTAATTCAAACCCAAAACATCTTGTACAATCCAATCAATTTTCATGGGACGTTATTGGTATTACAATCATATGATTAGCTATAAATTACATGCAAGATTTAAGAATTTCTACAGCAACAGTGAAGTGCCTTTTTGTGTCATAAATCAATAAATTTTACAAATGAATCTAATTATTCCTCTATTATTTCTAGGTTTTGTCATTAGAAGCATACAGTGCCCAAAGATCCCTTTCAGCCAAATAACTACCGAAGTTAATGAGTATTTGACCAAGATTATGATTTACTTTAAAATTTATGAAGATTTCCTGAATGACTGACTGGTTAATTGTCAATTCATGGACGTAGTGACTGGATTTTACGTTCTTTTTTTGGCGTATGTTCGTTAGACCCCACAACACATGGAATTCTTTCTTCCAGTTTGTTGGGTTCCATACTTTTCCGAACATCATTATATAGGAATAACATGCCCGAGTTAAACTAGTTTTTAGAAGCTACTTATGCCATATCTCAGTGCAAAGGTGACCATTCTTATCGTCTGTAAAAATATATAGAAAAATACATCAAACAACAGCTAGATACTAGACTACAACTTAATACGTAGCCTTCTTCTTCTTCTTTTTACCATTTTTTTTTGTGTGTGCGCGGAAGCAATAGAGCCAGCACTGTTTTAAAAAAGTAAATTCCAGGGCCACCACAAAAATAAACAAATCAATAAATTTTAAACTTCAAAATTGTTTGAAATGTATAATTTTTTTTTGTTTGGTCATTGAGGGGTTAAGAGAGGAAAACCCAATAACAAAATTCGTAATGCAATGATATTTATTGGATGTATTTTATACATTAAATTTTAAGCAGTAATTAAATTTGAGGTGTTACAATTTTAACTTAGAATTATTGTGCAATGAAAAATATTACTTGTTAAGTTCCATATATTCACAGTCAAATTTCATGCAAATTTATGATAATACGGTTGTTATGTAGGTATTTGCCACCGTATACTTCATTTTTACTCACAGGAAATTACAAAGGGGATCTGAGAAATTGTGAAATTACGAGGAAAAATGAAAACACGACTTTGTTGGATCATTTGATATTCTCGCAGCTTTCGTACTTAGTAATCTTCATCATTCTAGTCTGCATCACAGAAAGAGATAAGATGAAGGAAGACCCTGTCAACTTCAATGTTTTAAACATCACCATTGAAATCATAAGGTGAGTTATTATATATTTTCTTTTAATCTTTTTTAATTTATATAAAACTAATATAAATATTACACCAAAAGCAGTAGGACAAACGTGCTACGTCATTTAACATTTTAATCAAACGTAATTAGAAGTGTCATGCAAGGCTTTCTTTCCTTCAAGGTGCCACATATATCCTTTGAAGTCATGAAAGTGTATGATCATTTGCAATCTGGCTCCCCAGGCCTTAGAATTTTCTCTCTTTTTTCCACTTTAACCCCTGTTAGTTATTATTTACCACAAAATAACCCGCCAATAATGGATTCTGGTTCCGGTCTTTTTTGCAGCGCATACGGAAATGTTGGGTTTTCGACTGGATATGGTTGCAAACGACAGTTGAAACCGGAAAGTTCATGCAAAGACATGTGGTATGGATTTGTAGGAAGATGGAGTAACAAAGGAAAACTGATTCTCATTCTAGTTATGTTCTATGGAAGACTAAAGAAATTCAATGTAAATGGCGGTAAAGCCTGGCAGCTTTCCTAGCCAGCAGCGATATAATCATTTACTTTCTCTTTGCTTGTGTGTGCGCGTGTGTTTGTGCGTTTTGTATGTGTGTATGTATGTATGCATGTAATATGTTTCATACAATAATGAGTTTTGTGTGCTTTTGTTGAGAGAAAGGAGTAAATAAGAATTAAAATTTTGTTTTATGTTAAATGAAGAATTCTACTTTTTTTTTAATGCAAGTTCCTTAAGATAATAAAAATTTAAAATTTAAAAAAACTACCACTTAAGTCATTTTATTTTCGAATTCTATTATTTAAGTCATTTGATGTAATTTAAAAAACAAGATTTGTTTGCCCTACCAACCAAAAATACACATTTGCACTTCGGTCACTTTCGTCTGTCATCAAACGCATATCATTTGTGTCCGATTTTATATATTACAATGGCTCATTGAAAAGAAATTAAATGATAATTGGGCGCACATTTCAAGCATCATGCAACCTACTTTTGTCACAATCACATACATTACATTATTTTGTGCAAATGCCAGTTACGGCTGCTGAGATATAATAATAGTCACCCACAAATATGGTCAAACAGCAGTAAGCACAATTTGCTCGTCTATACATCCACCTTCACCTTCCGAAATTCTAACATCGTCGGGTACAGTTTTTTTTCTGTCTGTCTGTCTGTCTCTCTCTCTCTCTCTCATTAGAAATGAAGAACTCTGCTTCTGCTGGTAGGAAACTAGAGTATCTATTTAAGTATTCATATGCCAAAATCTCTTCCCTTTGTCTCTTGGCTTTCAAACTGAATCCCTTCTAGATTCATCTGTTTTATTTTATAACTCTCTTTTTAATAGGTTATCTAGCTTTGATGGTCACAAATCCTAGAAATTTCTCCGCAAAACCTAACAGCTTTGACATCTTCTTCACTTCTGAGTCTGCATCGACGGATTCCAGCATGAAAACTTTAGAAATGAAAGTTTTCTCCTATACCCAACTTGTTATCTATGAACATTTTGATGTTAACAGGTGGTGAAGTTTTGATTTCCATGCTTGGACTTCTGTTCACAAATAGGTCCAAATTTCACAAACATGATCAGAGAATCGAAGAATCCTCATGATTCTAGGAGTTCTCAATTAATCTGACCCGAAGACTCAAATTGGGACGCTTTGTCGTCCTCATTTGATTTCGAGGATACCTCTGCTGTCCTCAGATTATTTGGAGGTCGAGAGGGAAACTTAATGCACTAACAGGAGTTCCCCAGTTTTCAATGCCAACGAGTCCTGAGTATGGTCCTACAAACTTCATGTCCGCTCCAAGCAGAGGCCCTTTGTCCTCTCCTCTGCATCATCTCGAACTTAGTCTTCTCGAGATCCAGTCCATGCCCTAGCCTTTACTTTGTTAGATCTTCTTCACTAATTTAGAGAGAGAAAACCCAGGATTTCACTTCTGTTTTTTGTCGAACTCCAATTTGTGCTACTTAACCTGTTATTCTTGCAACCTTAGTGGTAATCCATCTTCATTTTTACTGATATTCGGCTACTCTTTGCTCTTTGGAAACATTGTGTTTGGGTTTTGTTCTTCTTTGTTGGCATACATTTTTATTTTTGTAAATATTGCTTGTGACTTGTACTTTTCTAGCATATTCACATGTTATGCCGTGAGTAGCTTTTGTTTATTGTTGGCGGTATTTGCGTATTTGACATACAGAGTTTAAGATTAGTTGGCCTTTTAATTTTGGAAAACGACATTACTTTTTACTTGTGGTTTGTTAATGGCTCCTAGATGTCGAGTTGAGGATTTGATTCTCAAAATTTCTCAAAACCATCTGTTCCCAAATGTCAAACCAACCCACTAACTCCCCCCATTCTATCTCAAAAGGTAGTTGGGATATAATTTCTTTTAAGGATAGCTAACAGAGGGAGATGGAAAACATTAAGGTCGCCTCTATGATTAGAAACTACCCCAATCCTCCCGAATCCAGTAAACATGTAGATATAGGCAGTTTCGAAGACAACGAAGAAGAGGAAAGTATAGGGAAGGTCTCCGAAGTGGGGCCTAATAAGGGGCCCTCGGGTGAAGCATCCACTAGTGCCAACCAGGAAGTTCTGTCTATTTTTGCTAAAACGACAGTCCTTATGAATGGACCACTATAGATCATCTCTTACCTAGAAGGATCTGTTGCAGCTGCGGAGAATGCATAAGATTCCTTATTATATATGTCTCAGGCTGTCTAGGGAAGGAGAATTCCCTAGCAATCCTGTGGAAGGTTGGGTCACCTTGCATGAGATATTATTCAAGTTGGGAATTCGGCTCTTACTTCAGCCTTACATCACCCAATTTTCTGTTGTTGTATAGTTCCCCGCACAGCTTAACGTGAATGCTTAGACGGCACTCTCGGAGGCTTTTGTTCTCTAGAGGAAAGCGGATCTGGACAAAGTGCCCCTACAAAATATCCAATCCCTATATCACCTGGGGCCAAAACCTAAAACAGGCCCAAGTTGCTACTATTTATGGCTGTAGAGATATAGTCGCCGACATGTATAGTCAAATTGCTCTAAGCACAATATGCTCGTCTATAAACCCTCCTTCACCTTCAGAAATTCCAATATCTTCGGGCCATTTTTTTCGTTCCTATTAACAAAATGAAGAACCCTGCTTCTTCCGATAAGAAACTAGAACATCACTTTATGCATTCATTCGCCATAATCTCATCCCTTCATGTATTGGCTTTCAAACTGAATCCTTTCTGTATTCATCTCTTTTATTTTACAACTCTCTCTTTACTAGTTTATCTAGCCTTGATGGTCACAAACCCTAGAACTTCCTTCGCAAAACTTAACAGCTTTTACACCTTCTTCACTTCTGTGTCTGCATCGACAGATTCCATGGCAACTGTCATAATGGAAGTTTTCTCGGATACCCAAATTGTAATCATGACCATTTTGATGTTAGCAGGCAGTGAAATTTTCATTTCCATGATTGGACTTCTCTTTAGAAATAGGTCAAAATTCCACAAACATGATCATAGAGTCAACTTTCCTTCAATTCCAACAAATGCTGTTGACGAAATTGAGTTGAATTTGGTCTCTTCTTCATACCCACAGGATGAAAAAGCTGAACCTAGCTTTAACAATAACATCAAGACCTCAGGAAATAGTGATATACTGAAGTATAACTCCCTCAGGTTATTGTTTTATGTGGTATTAGGTGATAAAATCATAATTTTTTGTTGCTCCACGCACACCGGCTATTCTATCTTCAATCTCTCCACCATAACTCCCGCAATCCTGGTGCTCTTTGTTGTTATGATGTGAGTTTTTCTTCACCCTTAATTCAATTCTGACAATTACCATACAAACTTCTTTAGTTAATTCAGAAGGAAACATAACTTGATGCACTTGATTGATTTATATGTTATAAATTAGTTTGAATTATTTTGTGTTTATTAAAATAATATTTGAGAATTATAAAATCATAAAATATCATGGAGAAAATATGTTTTTTAGGTAAATTAATCAACTTTCGCATATAGAACACATTATAAATGTAATTTTAATTTATATTGTAATTTAATTTTTTTATTAAATATTCTGTTAATATAAAACAAATATCTATTTAACTCAAACCTTAAGCATCTTGTACAATTTAAAAATTTTTAATAAGTAAACCAATCAACTTTCATGGGTAGAATAACATGACTTTGTACAAATTACATGTAAGATTAATGAAGTACTTTTTCTTGTCATAATTTAATAAATTAATAATAATAAATTCTTAATTGATTGTCGTGATTATAATTTGCTATGATTAGAATCTAAATCAAATTGATGACAAATGATTCTCTTTTCTTTTCCTTCTAATTATTCCCAAGTTCTAGCATAAGATCATGTCGCCCTAGGCCATTATTGCTACGTTGTTCCCCTTATTTGCCCAAAAATCCTTTTAGCCAAGTATCGAATTTATGGAGAAATTTCCTGAATGACAACTTTTCATTTCATGAAAGTGGTGGTTGGATTTATTTTCTTTTTTCTTTCTTTGGCATATGTTCGTGAGAACCCACAACACAAGGAATTTTTTATTCCAGTCAGTTAGGTTCCATACCATATCCGAACAGCATATATAGCGAATAATACGCCCTAATTCAACTATTGACGTTCTTCCTTTTCGTTTGTAAAATAATATAGGAAACTATATCTAATGACAACTTGATACTTTGATTACCAAATGCAACCTCTCTCTTCATTTATTGATTTATTTATTTTTGGGCACTTAAATCCAGGGACCGCACAAAAGAAAAAAAAAGACCAAACTTTGAACTTAAATAACTGTTGTGTGGGCTTTATTCTTGTTCTTTGAGGGATTAAAAGAGCCTAACCACAGTTAGAAAATTCATAATGTATTATTGTACAGCAAAAAGATTACTTATTTAATGTAGAAAGGTCTATGATTAAATATTATAATATTATAGTTGTTACTTTTGAAAAATTAAATTGAGAACACTTATATTCACGGTGAAACTTCATGCAAATTTATGATAATATGGTTGTTGTGTAGCTATCTTCTACCGTATACTGAATTTTTACCCTTAATAAATCATAAAGGGGATTCAGGAAATTATGAAATTACGAAGAATAGAAAGAAGGCTTTGTTGAATCACGTGATATTCTCGGAGCTTTGTTGCTTAGTCATCTTCATTATTCTAGTCCGCATCACAGAGAGAGACAAGCTGAAGGAAAACCCCGTGTCAACTTCAGTGTCTTAAACATTACCATTGAAGTCATCAGGTGATTTATTATATATTTTCTTTTTAATCTTTTTTAATTTACATAAGATTAATGTAAACCTTATAAAAAAAAAGGGTTTAGCTAGAACGAGCATTCGACGCCATGAAATTCGTAAGTTCATCTAACAAATTAATCAATCATAATTAGAAGGATCTTATGTAAGACTTTCTTTCGGCCAGGGTGATGTATGCCTTTTAAAGTCATGAAAGTTGTACGACTATTTGTAATAAGGCCTCACAGCCAGGCCCGATTTTCCTTTTTGCTTTTTCCCTTTTCTTTTGGCACTTTCACCCCCTTTTTTTACCAAAAAAAATGACTCCGAAATAATGGATTTTGGTTCTGTTCTTGTTTGCAGCGCATATGGAAATGTTGGGCTTTCAACGGGATACAGTTGCAAGTGACAGTTGAAACTTGAAAGCTCATGCAAAGATGTGGTATGGATCTGTAGGAAGATGGAGTAACAAAGGAAAAATGATTGTCATTCTAGTTATGCCTTATGAAAGGCTAAAAAAATTCAATATGAATGGCGGCAAAGCCTAGAAGCTTTTCCTAGCTAGCAATGGTGGAAAAGCTTGCCAGCTTTCCTAGCTAGCAATTGTGGTAAAGCGAGGAAGTTTTCCCAGCATCAGTCTTTTAGTTTGCTTGTGTTTTTATTGAGAGAAAGGAATAAATAAAGCTTAAATTATTGTTTATGTTAAAAGAGTGGATTCTAGGTTTTTCTTTTTTTCATGTAAGTCCTTTTTATTTATTTAAAAGATAATAAAAATTTAAAAGACTTAAGGCATATTTTCAAATTCTATTATTTAAGTCCTTTGATTTAATTAATTTTTGTTGTAGCAATTGGCAGATTCCATCCTTTATTGTGTTTCACTAATTTCTCTAATTTCATTATGTATGATGACAAGCATATATGATCCACAAATGAACTGTCGCAAAACCTAGCGAGAAGTGATAGCTTAAGTCTGAAATTGATGAGCTAAATAAAGCCAATACAAAACCACAAGAGCAATGCAATGGATAAAACTAGTGAAAGTCAAATCTAACGCTACTAAGACCTGCAAAACACCTTTTTTATTTTATCAACCCCCTTGTATATTTATTTGACTTTGATTTATATTTATATTTTTATTTTTATGTTTGTCATGCAAGAATACAGACAAAAGTTCATTGGAACTTTAAAGTTTTATAGGAGTACTTAAGCATATGAAGACAGTCACCAATCAAAGGTCAATTCATAGAGTCTATCACAATAAATTACCTTATGATTGCTCTCTAGTCATCATACATGTGATCAAACTAGATTATTTCTTTTATCAGTCAATTCACAATCAACTTGTATCACAAGAGTACTAACCAATTACACAGACAAAGAAATCAAGAGCAGACTTGAGTAAGTCACGGTAAGAACACAAACAGAAAGGATTTACTCTCAGTAAACACAAAACATGAAATGGTAAACAAGACACGAAAAAAATAAACTCACACAAAAATAAAATGTACACACACAAAGACATGTAAGAAATGAGCAGATGTAATAAAAAAAACAAAGAATGACACTTATGCCAATAATTTTCCGGAGAAACTCAAATCGAACTGCATCTAAAAGTTTAGTGATTAGGTCAGCTAGTTGATTATTAGTAGGCACATATTCTAGGACCACTTTCTTGGACTTCACAAGATCACAAGTGAACTGATGCCTATTGTCTATGTGTTTCATGCGAGAGTGTGGGATTGAATTTTGAATATGTTTTTAACTTGTCTTTTATTGGTAATTATTTCAGTCAGAGATACAAGTCTCTCACTCATCATCTGTGTTTGTTTAGTTAACAACTTGTTGAGCAAGACTATCTTGACAAATCTAGTCTTTGAGTTGTTTGTGACCCTTTTTCTTCCTTCTATACAAAAAGCACTAGTGCCTAATGTGATCTCTTTTGCTAAATTTCATGATAAGTTGGCATAAACTTAATTGAAGAGCTAATTTTGTGAGTTTTCTCACCTTTCTTCACAACACAAGTTTGTCGAGTGATTTGAAAAATAGTTTTTCCTTTTAACACGAAAAATGGGATGATCGACCCTAGGATAAACTTGAGACTCAATCTGCAAATTTAGTTTTACTCCAACACTACCTATACTACTAGGTGATGTAAACATAATCCTAGTAGTAGATACAACACTAAGATTAGTTATGAAGAAACTTAAGCTATCTTGATTAATGAATTATGCCTAGGTTTAACATATCATCTAATATTTTCGGTCCCACTTCAAAATTTTATGTGTTGTGATTTTTAAAGTTACTCTTCTCTCTTGGAGTGATAACTTTTCTTCCTTCAATCTATCTAACAACTCTTCATGTTCCTTTAATCTAACTAATAGATCTTATTTCACTAACCCAACTGAGTTGAGTTTCTTTAGGATTGTCTTTATTGACCGTTTTAAGTTTCACATTTCTTAATCAAAGCAACACTCAAATATCCCTTATCAACGTAGTTGTCTTTTTGTGAGTTAGAACACTCAAGTTTGATAAGTAAACAAATGTTGTGAAATTGATACCTCATCAACTAAAAAACTTGCCATACTTGTCATTGTCATCCTTATTAAACTCATCATTACTCAAAAGGGCATTCATTGCCTTCTTTCCTTTCAAGTAATTTGGACACTCAGACTTAATATGACTAACTCATTTGCACTCATAATACTTTAACTCATCAATCTTAATGAAATCTAAGTCCTTGCTTTCTTTTATGGTTGTAATCTTAAAACAAAATTTTTTAGGTCAACTTCTAAGAATTTTTTTAACCACATGATTTTTTAGAATTTTATCTCTTAAATTAAAATTAAAATTTATTATGTCACTTAGTTTGGTATAAAACTTGTCAAATATCTTAGTTTGGTATAAAACTTGTCAAACATTTCATCATCTTCCATCCTAATTTTTTTAAATCTAGAAGTTAGTATTAGAAGTTTGGAGTTATTACCCCAAGCTTGCTTGGCAATTTCACACATCGATATCCATTTAAATTCTTCAATAGACAAAGCCATAAAAATTGCATTCACAACCATTCTTATTTAAGTCAACTATCTCATCTTTCGTCCATTGATCAAAATTCTTAAAAATAGTAACACGTTTAATAGTAACATTAGGAGGACTCCGAGTTTTAATACACGACATTCACACTCTCTTATCTACGAACTTGAGAACAGCTCTTATTTAACTTTCCAGTATGAATAGTTATTTCCATCAAAGGAAAAAACAAATAAACCTTGAGATCTATTCTCCATCTAGACACAATTAGGGTCAATGATCAAAACCTCATAAAACTAATATCCCGACAACCACGAGAAATCCAAGGATTCAATATCTTAATAAAGATCCCGAAGATTCAATTCGACCGAGAGCTCGAGTATAATAACTGTGAACAATAACAGTTAATAATATTAACTATCCACTATAAAGAGAAGTTAGAATCCTTAAGAGTCGTAACTACCCACTGCTAGGAGATTTCTTAAGAGTCTTAACTACTTACTACAAAAAGGACAATAACAGTTAGAATCTTTGAGAGTCTTAACAACCCACTACAAAGAGGATAAGGAAACTGGCTAATAGTGGAAGGCAGTTGAATAATAGTAAATAACAAAGAAGAATTTATAATATAAAAAATCTTCCTTCAGCAATTACTCTGTATTTTTTTTTCTTTGTTCCAAAGTCTCCTCACCCTCACTATTCTAACTTAAGTATGGGAGAGTTTTTGCTAAGAACACAAACACCTTTAATTTGTGGTTGTTTTGCAGCAGATATCACGAAGATTCAAGAAGGGATTTGCAAGTTGACATCAAGCGAAAATTTGGTGTCAACAACTACACCATTTGCATTAATTATACAGTTTTTGCTCACAGAAAATGAGAAATTAGTGCAAAACAACCGAATAGTGGTTTCATATTCATTAATTAAGGACAGTTTAATAAGTTTCATCACTTTGAGCATACTTTGACATAATTACAGACAAATTAAATCAGATATACACAAAAATAAAGAGTTATGGCGATAATGGGTACAATGCAAATGACACGTTTTCAAAATGCTAAAAAATCTCATATCACATTTGATATGCTCGTAATCTAGTATTGAGTGGATTCTAAAATCATTAACTTCGTCATCCTAGGAAAATAATGATTATATTAAAATTAATAATGTAATATGTTTATTTTACTCCACAAAGCGATCCTCGTACATGACTAATAGGCTAATTTATTTGTTCTTTTGCCATGACTAAGTTGAGCATGATGAATTATGCCTATTGTTTTTTTAAGTATTCAGTTAGCATATTAATATTAACTATATATTTTAGAAAAATCCCATTGGGCAACTAGTTCTATTGCTTATCATAAACTCCTTACCAAATAGAGATTTATAAATTGTTCTAGTTGAAATCATCACCTGGCTAATTCGAAGACCATGAAAATTCCACCGTTAATTGCTAATGCTTTTTTGGTCCCATAAGTAATCTCTTAGTGCTACAAATACAAATCGTATTGCCTATTTCTTTGATTATTATTTTTTTTTCTTGAACGGTGATAATCTTGTTCCACAAAAAGTTCCCACTTGTAATTTAATTATACATATATGTAGCACTTCAAATTCGTCCAATTGGTCAAACAATTAAGTCTTCAACTTTATTTTATTGACCTCGAAGCTTGCAGAAAGTTAAAAATGATTATACCCTTTTCACTTGTCCTTTCAAATATTTCTGGGGAGACAGCATCCATAAAAAGTGCCTCCATATCTCATATTATTATATTCCTTTTCATTATAATTTTTTGAAAAAAAAAGTTGTCCAAGACAATGAGGATTGGCCCCAGTCTACCCATTTATTTGAAATATTATTCCATAAAACTAAATTATATTTGTAATACTTATTCTTAAAAAGTGAATTCCGTGCAAATAAACATTCTTTTACATCGAATAAGATTTGTGTCTTGTATCACACTCATAAACAGAAGTTCATTCACAAATATAATATATCTATATATATATATATATAGAGAAATTCTCGAGTACATCCGTTTACATCTTTTAAAATATAAAGATGATGTTATTTAACATATTTTTGCACTAATATGATGATGAATTATTAAAATTTGTATTTAGAAAATATGAATAATAAAAAAAAAGTACTCTATATATAGTAATAATGGTAGTAATAATATATAATTTTCGGTTAGACATCAATATATATAACAATTTTATATCGTGTTAAATTTATATTCATAATAGTATTCTAATTATAATTTAATTAGAATATATTTAACTTGTACATGTAGTAAAGGATTCAAATATACTCTTTTAAGTCTAAATGAATTTTAATGACTCGTCCAATAATTTTGCAGAAATCATCGTCATTTCTTGTTGACTGACACCATTTACTTGAAATTTTTCAATTGCTACCCTGTATTACAATTATTATGCTTTAATGCTGGTAAGGGTCAAATAGAGAAAAGCTTGCGTTAGGCGGGATTGCATATAGAAAATTGATAATAAAATAAAGCCATTGACCTAGTATATACAGAAATTGGAAATTATTGTACAATCTTGTGTTATATAGAATATAGACCAAGAATTGTTAGCCCAGCCAACCACAAATAGACATTTTCACTTCGGTAACTTTTATCCAATGTCAAATGCATATCATCTGTCACTGATTTTATAGTACAATGGCTCGGTAAAAAGAAATCAAACAAAAGGTGGACGTATATTTCAAGCACCGTGCAACCTACCTTCTCACAATCACATAAATTACATTATCTTATGCAAATGCCACTTAATGCTGCTAAGATATAATAATAGTCACCAACATGAATAGTCAAATTGCAGCAAGCACAATTTGCTCGACTACACATCCACCTTCACCTTCCAAAAACTCCAACATCGTTGGGCCAATTCATTAAAAATGAAGAACTATGCGTCTTCTGTAAAGAAACTGGGGCATCTCTGTAAGCATTCATTTGCCAAAATCTCTTCCTTTCGTCTCTTGGCTTTCAAACTGAATCCTTTCTGGATTCGTCTCTTGTATTTTATAACTCTCTCTTTACTAGGTTATCTAGCTTTGATGATCACAAATCCTAGAACTCCCTCCACAAAACCTAACAGCTTTGACACCTTCTTCACCTCTGTGTCTCTGTCGACAGATTCCAGCATGGGAACTGTAGAAATGGAAGTTTTCTCCGATACCCAACTAGTAATCATGACCATTTTGATGTTAGCAGGTGGTGAAGTTTTCATTTCCATGTTTGAACTTCTATTTACAAATAGGTCCGAATTCCCCAAACATGATCACGGAATCGACTTTCCTTCAAGTCCCAGAAATCCGGTCGACCAAATTGAGTTGAATTTGGTCTCTTCTTCGTGTCCACAGAACGAAAAACCTGTACCTAGCTTTGACAACTACATCAAGCCCTCAGGAAATAATGATATTCTGAAGCATAACTCCCTCAGGTTTTTGTTTTATGTGGTATTAGGTTATCTCTTAGTTGTTCATATTGCTGGTTCTTGTTTAGTTTCCTTATATACAAGCGTTGTTCCAAGTGCAAGACGAGTACTACAGAAAAGGGGAATCCAAATCCAGACATTTTCCGCTTTCACAACAGTTTCTACTTTCTCAAACTGCGGTTTCGTCCCCACAAATGAAAACATGATTGTTTTCAAGAAAAATTCAGGTCTCCTGTTGCTTTTAATCCCACAAGCTCTCCTTGGCAACACATTGTATCCAAACTGCCTGCGATTTTCCATCTGGGTTCTGAAGCAAATCACAAACAGAAACGAATTCGAGTACTTGTTGAAGAATTCTGGAGAGGTTGGCTACGACCATTTGCTCTCTAGTTTTCATTCTCGTCTTTTGGCTGTTACTGGTTTTGGGTTCGTATTTGTGCAGCTGGTAGTCTTCTGTTCCCTGGAATGGAATTCGGAAGCCATGGATGGTCTGAATTGCTACGAGAAATTTGTTGGTTCATTGTTCCAAGTAATAAATTCCAGGCACACCGGCGAATCTGTCTTCGATCTCTCCACCATAACTCCGGCAATCCTGGTGCTCTTTGTTGTTATGATGTGAGTTTTTCTCTGCCATTTTCGTTTTTATTATGACAATTACCATACGAATTCCTTGAGTTATCGTTTTCGAAAGCAAATATAATTTGATACACCTGATATCTTAAAATATCTGTACAAAATCTATTTTTGAAGGGTAACATTGTAATTGAAATAACCGTTAGGGATAAATTATTTAATACAGAGAATAATAGGCTGAATCTTAACCTTTTTCTACCTATAATTTGTAATCTTTAACCTTGATTAAAAGGAAGAAGGGTCAGTGCACAATAGAAAACAAGGATCATCCGTGTAACACAGTACACCAACTGATTCTAATTAACATATATTTGAAAAAAAAACAAAACAGAAGAAGAATAATGGAGATTTCTTTTAATTATAGAGTCATGTGGTGTGATTAATTAAAGGAGGTTTATTAACTAAACCATGTTTTGCTAGTAGTAATTGTTTTAAATAAAATAACATGCTTAATCAAGACCAAAATTATATTTGTTTTCAAGAAATTATTTATAAAATATAAATTAAATATCCATTTAGTTCAAACCCTAAACATCTTGTACAATCCAATTACATGACTAGCTATAAATTACAAGTAAATTATAAGAATTTCTCCATAATAATAGTATAAGTACTGTTCTTGTAATAATCTGACAATTTCTCAATAACAATAGTAAAGTACTACTGTTCTTGTAATAATTCAATATATCTATGACAATTCCTTTCTAATTGATGGTCGTGATTCTAATTTGTTATGGTTGGAATTTAAATCAAATTGGTGTCAAATGCTTCTCTTTTTCCCTTTATTTTATTCACAGTAGACATCATAATTTTTTACGAATGAAGCTAATTATTACCTCTATTGCTCCTAGGCTTCGTCATAAGATACATATAATGCTAGGCCACTGTCGCTACATCGTTCCCCCATTTGCCCAACAATGGTTTCAGCCAAATAATTACCGAAGTTAATGAGAATTTTGACCGCCACTGTGATTTACTTTCAAATTTGTGAAGATATCCTGAATGACTGGCTTCTCAAGTGCTATTTCATATACGTAGTGATTGGATTTTATATTCTTTTTCTGGCATCTGTCTGTTGGACCCCACAACAAATGTAATGTTTTCTTCCAAATATTTGGGTTCCTTACCGTATCTAAATATTTGCCATATCTCAGTGCAAAGGTGATCTTGCTTTTCGTTTGCAAAAATGTAGTAAAATATATCAAACAAGAATTAGATACTTGCTTGACTTTAACAAGCAATACCCCACCCCCCCACCCCCCCACCCCTCCACCACCTCTCTCTTCTTTTTCTTTTGGGAGCAAAATAGACATCACTGATTTTAAAAGTAAATTCGATCACCACCATTAAAATAATAATAATAAATAAATAAACAAACTTTGAAATTCAAAATTGTTGAAGTATGGACTTTTCATGGTTCCATTGCGCGCATTGAGGTACGTTTTTAATTTTTACGTTAATAGTTTTAAGTTTTTATATTTATATTTTAAATTTTTTTATTTTATTATTTAAAATTTTATGTTTATTATTTTAATTATTACGTTTTATATTTAAAATTCTTTATTTAATATATTTCAAATTTTGCATTAATCATTTCAATTTTATGTTAAGAGTGGCCAAATACATGGTTCCATTACTCTTGGTCTTTGAGGGGTTTAAGAGAACCAAACTCCAATAAGAAAATTCATAATATAATGATATTTATTATGTATATTTTTAGATATTAAATTTTAAAAAATATTTAAAATTGAAGTATTATAAATTTTAGTCCATAATTATTCTGCAAATGAAAACATTAGTTATTAATACGCATAGATTCATGGTGAAAATTCATGTAAATTTATGATAATATTGTTGTTGTGCAGGTATCTTCCGCCGTATACTTCATTTTCACCCACGAGAAATGATAAAGAGAATTCAACAAGCTGTGAAATTACGAGAAAAAATGAAAACAAGACTTTGTTTGATCGTGTGATATTCTCACAGCTTTCTTACTTAGTCATCTTCATCGTTCTAGTCTGCATCACAGAAAGAGATAAGATGAAGGAAGACCCTGTCAACTTCAATGTCTTAAACATCACCATTGAAATCATAAGGTGAGTTATTAGATATTTTCTTTTTAATCTTTTTTTTTAAGTTATATAAATCTTAACACCAAAAGCTTTTTGGTAGGACGAACATGCTACGTTTATTTAACAATTTAATCAATAATAATTAGAAGAGTCCCATGTGAGACTTATCTTTTGAAGTCGGGAAAGTTGTGTGATCTTTTGCAGTCTGGCCCCTCAGACCTGACAATTTCTTCTTTTTGTACTTTAGATCCTATTAGTTATTATTTACTACAAAATGAGGATTCTGGTTCTGGTATTGTTTTGCAGCGCGTATGGAAATGTTGGGTTTTCGACTGGATACAGTTGCAAGCAACAGTTGAAACCTGAAAGTTCATGCAAAGACGTGTGGTATGGATTTGCAGGAAGATGGAGTAACAAAGGAAAAATGATTGTCATTCTAGTTATGTTGTATGGAAGGCTAAAAAAATTCAATATGAATGGGGGTAAAGCTTGGAAGCTTTCCTAGTTTGTGTGTCCTTACAGAGAGAAAGAAACAAATAAAGTTTACATTTTTGTTTTACACTAAAATAGTAATTTTTTTTAAAAAAATTTATTTTTTATATAAATTTATTTTTGTCCGTTTAAAAAAATAATAAAAAATGGTTTAAATAATAAAATTTTAAAATAAAATAATTTAAAAGTGATAGTTTTAAAAATTTACACTGGTTTTAATTACATAAATTCTTTAGCTTTTCATGTTATTCCTTCATTTCAATCATGACTTCTCTCCACCTTCCCTTACCAGCTTTCATGTTTTGTTTTTCTCCTCCCAACTTTCCTATCCACTGATGTAGTTAACAGAAAGGCATTCGACTACGAACCAAGCTTAATATAAACAAAGTGGCACCAACCATATACAAAGGTTGCGCGCATGCACGGGTGTGTAGGTGCCTCATTATCGTACACGTCCGCTCAAAACATAAGCAGATATTACACTAATGTTCTTTCAAGATTGGTATAGGAGAGATTCTATATCTAGACTTGATGCATCCACAAGTAGCCTCACCAATCATACTTGACGTACGTTTTAGAGCACACAAAATATTTATAAATCCAGTTCAACTCAAGACACTTGCTTTGGTAAAATCCAGTTGGACACAAGAAACTTTTAGGTTTAGGTAACAGTAGAACTGAGGTTGAAATATACCCACACATTCCTTGTATAACAGCAAAAACAAGTTTCAAATAAAGCTAAACATTTTAGTTAACAAACATGGCCCTAAACAGGTCGTAAGCTTCATCAGATAAACAACGTCCATAATAGAATAGTAATAATTCTATAAACACAAGAAAACCAGCCAATACAAGTGCGACAAGCTCCTCCAATACCAATATAGTATATGTTCACAATCCAATCTTAGCTAAAAGATGCATATGATAAACACATAATCTTAATCCAAACTAAAGGAAGAAGAAAAGAACCAAAAAATCGCATGATATAACTCATCTTTTAAATATTCATGTTAGGCAGGAACATCGACCCACAAACCCCACTACATCCATTACACTGTTGATCTCACGAAATCACAAATTTCTATACATAAACTAATGTAAAAGTGGAAGTGTTCTATTAGAAAGAGAAAAGATATCACTGTCCTGTAAGGGAAGAGATACATGAAAACACAAAAAACATGCATAAAAGGATCTTTTAAATATTCATGCATAGCGGGCAGGAACATCGAACCACAAACCCCACTACATCCATTACACTGCTAATCTCACAAATCACAAATTTCTTTACATAAAATGACATGAAAAAGTGCATGCTTTTTTTACAAATTTTCTAGAAAGTAACAAACTCCTAGTTACTGCATTTCGCTACATAATGAACGGCAATAACGAACAATTTCAATTAGTATTCTGAAAAGGGGAACTCTCTCAATGCAGACATGATTCTCCAAATTCGCGGTCATATTTTAGACATAAATAACACCAAAAGTGGAAAGAAATGCAATTCCATGGGAAAATTATAAATCTTAACACCAGAAGGAACTTCAAAATTAACATTGATCAAATTATGAAAATCTAAAAAAATTACAAAGCAACGGGAAATGAAAGAATCATTGAAAATGAGAGGATTAGACCAAGCATGAAATTTTTCTGATCCAAAACAAACCACAAGTCTACAAACTAAACTCGTACTGGGTGGAAAGAGATTTTAACTTCTTGGCACCTTTAAGGGCAGGGTTGATTATCTCTATTACCTTCCGAGCCTTCTTCACAGATTTAGCTCTCTGTTTCACCTTTTTACTTGCAAGAAGCATCTCCCTAATGGGGCCTGGCGGCACACCTTTCTTAGGGCTGCCTCCTCTTGGGGCGACAGAAGGTGGTAATCTCAAATTTTTGTTGGAGGCAAAAGGACTTCCGGGCGTGTCCGCACTAAATTGTTTTGCATGGAAAATCTTACCTTCTTTGCATTCTTCTCTCCACTCGTACCAGTTGGACAACCGTCAGCATTACCTTCATTAGTCAGTTCTCCTTTTGGGCATTTTGTGATTGCTGTCCATCCATATTCTTATGCTCTCTTTCTCTTGTTAAAAACAGTGCCATTAACTTTAACTTTCTGCAAATTACTAGCACTCTCGACATTGTTATCTAAGCCCACTTCAGCAGCGCTACTTCATCTCAAACTCGCATGTGTTGGAGAGTCCAGGATATGCACCAGATCTCATTTATGATATATCACCCACTGTTGTAATAGCAGCACTCTGTTCTACAACAGAGGCCAATACAGGTGTTCACGAGTCGAAACTACATGTCTTTCTTACCAAGAATAAAACTAGTTTCATACACTAACAGAGATCAGTGATAGCGCTTTTCTTTTTTCTCGTTCCTTTTCATCTGACCTTTCCGTCCTATACTTAGCATCGTTTGTTGCGAATTCTTCAAAACATTTCGGAAGATCCGCTCAGCAACTTCATCCACGAGTACAGAAGCTCCATGCTGCATCTCGCACTTAGTACCATGGGTAATTCCACACAGCTCGCATTTCCTCTATCTTCTGCATCCGTCCATGCATCTTTATACACATCAGTGCACCTTGAAGCATGTCAATCCTGAAGACCGTCAAATCCTTCTCCAACGTAGAAACTCTTCATGTAACACTAAACAGCACCTTCCTGAGTAGCCTTAGTAGCTAACATCTCACCGCTGAAGTAACGCGAGATTCACAGGATAACTGTGCGCTCGTAACCGAGACTATACCGCTACCCCAGTGCAGTTGTCCCCAAAAGCACTACCTCATTACCAGAATCAACCTCATCCTTGGAATTCTTAATCTCCAACAATCTCTTCCCCTTCGTCAACAACCCATCAAACGCATTACTTCTAATCTTCCCTACGACACCTTATCTTGAACTTTTCCCACAACCGAAACAAAGGGTACAAAAGCTTCCTCAACCACTTTTCCTCAACCGAAAAGGTCTAAGTTCATCAAGAAAAATAGCAACAACATGATAATTAACACCGCTTCCACGAAACTTATCATCAGTTAACAAATCCTCTCAATTAGAATACCGATCAGTCTTTTTAAAAACTCAACATCCACGAATCTTCACATATAAATTAAAAAATAATAATGCAAAACCCGTCTATAGAATTCACAAATATAATTTATCAAAGCTCATCGATGCAGTCCACTCAGCGGCGCATAGTGAGAATGTAAGAACACAGAAATGAATGAATTGCAATGTAAAGATCGAGGGTAAGGAAGGAGGGGAGCCATTAAGAGAGACGTTCGATGAGTTGGGTTTGGACAGAAAGCTTGTCGGAGTGCCAGATGCTGTAGAAAATCCCTTCCAAAGCTTCTTCATGTCGTTTTCGGTGATATTCTTATGGGTTGGCATCCATTTCTTCAGAAGAACGTTGAGTGTTTTGTCTCGGGTGCCCTTGTTGCAGGAAGCTAGCTGCTTTATCAGGGAAGAAAACTCCGATTTAAACAAAAGCAAAGCTGCAGCGAGATATCTAACTGACTGAACTTTCACGTTAAGTTCAAAATTCACAAGCTCACTGTCCGCCCACAGTTGACGTCTCATTTAAACAGGGATTAGTATTGTCTACACAACGAGCCCTTCGACCAACGCAATCGTTCAGTGGATGTGAACAAAAGTCTCTTGAATGAGTCTATGCCAGTGACCACTTTGGCGTATTTAATAGGAACTGCTCTTTCCGAGTTGATTTAATTGGATATACTTCTTGCAATATAGCGTAAGATTTCAATTTTGTTTCCTCAATCTATATTTTCTTCTGTTGTACTGACTATTTTTCACTAGCATTGTTAACAAGTTCAATACCCTAATCACGTATCGCTATCTTATCTGCGATGAGCAAACATGACTAAGACTTGATGTCAGTGTCTGTTTCTCTTCAGTGGACTCCAAAATAACTACCGAAGATCGCTTCATATGCTAAATTGCCTAAGTTTCTTGCACTTTGCTCTCTTTCCTTGCTTTTTGTCACTTCTCCTTCCTTCTCTTTCCTTTCGTTTTATGGGCTAGTTCCTGAACAAGCGCACCTCCCACAAAAATAGAGGTCGGCGACCACATTTTTTCTTTTATCTAAAATTAAGTTATTTAGCAGAAATACTACGAACAACGAGACTTCTCTTACAATTGGATAAAATTTTAAACATACTCTCAATATCATTATATTATAAAAGTCGACTAAATATTCCAACCTATAGCAATTATATATTGACAATCAATTAAGATTGTCTTTTAATGATGTTATTTGATTATTTCATTAAGTCGCTAGAGATGCATAGTAAATGTTTAATTGTGTAATATATCTCATAAAGTACTTCAAATATTAATCTAGAGCATTAGTAATTTTATATATCTCAAAACACTAATAATATTTTGTTCTAGTATCGTAAAATATGGTCAAATAAAAGACATAACATATAACCGCTATCCGTTTCTGGATTGATTACAGGATGAACGATAATGGTTGCAATTCCGTAAGGATCGATTCACCGCCGTTATCTCTTGTTGCACAGGTCGAGTTTAAATCTATTTTAATTTTCATTTAATTATTTTTGGGTTATTCATTTTTATCATCAATATAATGTTTTATATACACATGATTGCATGAATAAATAACAATTCAAAACTGAACATATTTTAACAAAATGACCAATTTTCTAATACATCATTAAAGTTATTTATTAGATCAGATATGCATTGATCAAAAATTAATATGATAACAATATCTGTTTTTTCTTTTATTTAAATCTCTTTAGTTTCACTTGACTAGTGATAAGGTAAAAATAATCTCCTATTAGATTATTTAAAGGATGAGACTGAATGAGGATGGATAAACTGGTATCATGGGACATGTCACAAACCTCGCGTCACAGTAATTGTTTATGAAAACTGAGTAAAAAATGTTAAATTTCAGTCTCAAAGAATATATTTTAAATAATTAATTAAAGTAACCTAATGTTTTACTCTATTTATTATTCTAATTTCTTTAAAAATGTTATGTTATAATTATAAATTAAACAAATGACTTAATGTTTATGTCTCTGCGAATATTATTAACCACAAATGTCAAACCGGCTCAGACTTTTCCCAAACGAAATTATCTATGTGAATTTCATGAAAAACACTTACGGCACTTTCCATGCCAAAATCCGGCTATTACCAAATTCATCGTGCAAACCTATTTAAAGAAATTGATGAGGCGGTGCTCATTGAGTGTCCTCGCCTCCCTTGCCCTGCCCGTCTTCGAATCAAGGAAATTTAAACATGTATGCTGTTTTAATTGGCCCACGGACAATTCATATGAGTCTACTTTGTGTTAGACACTATTTCATAATAGAAGATGCAATATGAATTAGTAGATTGATGGGATTCTTTCAGAACTCTCAAGTCTCAGCACAGGCTTTTCAATCGATGCTATGATAGCAAGACAGTAGGCGGATAATGGGCCATTAATAGGGTGTGATAGTATGCCATTCGCTAGTGATGTACTAAGGAAGTGAGGAGATGAGAAGTGCGAGTCAACAAGCTATTATCTATCCTAAGGTAGCATCCAATCCTAACCATGAGATAAGGAAAAGGGTCGACACATTAATATATAATTCATACCGAGTATTGACGGAGAACCATGCGTGCAGATTTACATAAACACTTTGACTGAATAAAGAATCGAGCTATCGCTCACTTTCTAACACACCATGAACCATTATTTATTCATGCTCGTACTCACGATGTTATGGTCCCCGCACACATTCTAGACTCCACTATGCTTGGTTGCGATTCATCGCATCTAATGCGAATTTGTTACCTTATTTTTCATTAGCTCATAAGTATTCATATAATCATCCGTCACCCCAGTCTATAGAAACTTAGTTTCGTCTAGAGCCCAATAAACACATTGTGCTAATCTCTAGACAACATAGAAGCTGTCTTGTTACGCATACCATTGCAGAGTAAATGGCAGCAGTATATCTAAACAATCTTGTATTTACCTAACGCAGAGACTTGATCCGGCAGGTTTACTAATGCACGCATCGATGAATCTCATTAATTAGTGCTCATGTCAAATTTGGCGACCCTAGGCAATATGACCCGGTCAAATCACTGATATTCTCCTCTCTACTTAACGAAATAACAAGACCAAATCATCGACGTGTGTGATAGGAACAACTGCAAAGTCGTCAGTAATATTTGGCAATATGTATAATAGAGAAAGTTGTAATGGTATTTCGTAAAGACCGGTCTGTCTATAGCAATGTTCTTCAAGAACCCTTGCGCCTGACGGCATACATACTGTCAAAACGAATGCCTAGACTTTTACTACTCAATTGCGATTTATGTTTCGACAAAACTGCGAAAGGAGGATGCGAACAGACATGACATTTCGGGAATGACAATTGCATCTAGACCTTGAGATATGTCAATATGCACGTTGTATATCTCTGTTACTAGGATAGATGTCACCTCTTACACCCTTCACCAATGGGATATTCACCAAGCGATAAAGTTTTCATTGGTCCCCTACCAGTAACCCATAACTTTTGTTCTGTTTCCCTACAGGGGTACTACTTATTCGGCGAGATGAGAGTAATTGGCCTTGCGAGAGAACGCGCAAGACGATCCAAATGGATGAAACAATAATTTTCCAGTACTAGAAGAACCCGGCAGTACACTTTGATAGATGTTTTGACGGGACGTATTCCCCTTCTTTTTACCGTCCCAATTTTATGTCACCCATGCGCTTCATCTACAGCAGATTACCAAATAATAAAATCTACTATAGCCTAGCTACTCAATATATATAAAATTTCTGATAATCTTTTACTGTTGACTGACCTCAGTAATGAAACTTAATTACTGTATGTAGAGTCAGTAAGTTTCCTAACTTGCACAATTTTTCTCTTGTTGTCACTCTCAAGCTCAACTAACATCCAAACTTTGTAAAGAGAGATCTTCACACACAATGCCTGCAACGTTTGAAGGACGTAAAGTCCCAACCACCTATTTACTGTTACATTTTCACCTTCTTCTATTCATTAATCTCCTTCTTATATCTCCAGAAGATAACTGCTCACACATGCCCTGATTGTAATATCAAAAAGTACTATAAGAGCACCAAATCCTTCGCTAATAACGTTAAACATTCCAAACCAAAACATCTCGCGCTGATGACCATCGATAATTGGTTGTGACTTGTCCGGGTTCCTAATCTACAGAATGAAGCCTAGTCTAGTACCTTAGTCTGCCTGTGATACACCAA